>VDFB02063655.1:0-11191 GCA_007258455.2 Sequoia sempervirens | reverse complement strand
AAAAGTTGGTTTGGCTAGTTCTTTGAGAGGGGTATATTCTAGGACTCCTGACCCTTCGGAGAGACGTTTATTTCAGGCAATCAAGATTTGAATTTTAGAGTTCAATTATAATTCAATGTGTGTGGATTTTTATATTAATTATTCAAATTTAAATTATATAGTATAACTAATCTCAATTGTGGTTTGAATTTTTCTTGTGCAGCTACCTTCAGAGCCAACAAGTGCTTCAAAGAGGCTCCATTTTGATGATCCACCAGTAGTTTAGGATGAGATAGACATTTTTGCATGTAAGTATTGAATAGATATCGAGCTGGCATATGCCACATATTGTAAAACTTTGTTTGAGTTGGCATTGATGCCATTTTTGTATATGGACATACACTTGATTATTGGATAAATTGATATATATAGAAGTGGACAATCAAAATTTAATTTCCTCCTCATGTGCATGATTAAACTCTTTGAAAATTTAATCAAGTGAGCAATGGTTAAATGTCAATGTACAATAGCATAAAAATAATGGTTAAATATTATGTAGTTTATATTCATATTGTTGATTACATTGCATTGCACATCTTTCAAACTCAAAGAATTACTTCACATTGCATAAGTAACAACTAGATGCTGATAGATGAAAAATTTTCAATAACAATATAGTTTTTACAAAGTCAACCTAAGTAGTTATGCAATTACTTCACATTACATAACTAATAACTAGGAGCATCTATCAATTGCATTAGCTTGTCATGGAACTCTATGAGACCACATTTCTTTGAGGAAACTTGGCACAAAACTCACAAAAAATGAAAAGAAAGCACTCAAACAAACTTTAAAGGGGTCTCACGCCTGCTGCCCCCTCATTCCACACGATATGCAACCATTTACTTGTGTTAGTTTTATGATCATATTTAATGCACAGAAAATCAATTATAAATCAAACACAATAACACAATAGATACCTTGGGAAAACCCTCCTCTTGAGGGAGAAAAACCATCCAATAATATCACTTATATTATTGAATCACAATAGAAACTTCTTTACAATGAAGGTCGATAATGAGGCCTAATAATATGCACCACAGACTAATGCCAACACAACAATACAATGATTTAATTCTCAAATGATAATCATCAGCCTTCTCACAATAACTCGATCTACACTTGAAGAGTTTCTCACTAACTCGCAATTGATATGAAATGGAATGTATGAAAAATGTATGTCTAAAAACAATGAAATGTATCTAATATATATACAAGCTGAGAGAGATGCGACTCTTCACAATATAGGTCGGCCTCCAAAAAGAATGTGCCTCCTCAAAGATTGTGCCTCCAAGATAGAAGTCAGCCTTCATAAAATAATAAATATTATTTGACATAAATTGTGCCTCAAGCATGTCGGCCTCTTCATAAATGCACCTCTTCATTAACTCGTATCTCTTGATGAATTAGCATTAATAAAAAATTGATATATATATATATAAATTAAATAGCTTTGGCTATATTTAATTTATTCTTATGTAGAGGAGATCATTGGAAGGATATGACTGATCAGCAATAATCATCAACACTCCCTCTCAGCTAGGGAGGATACCTCCAGCTGTACAAGGAAAATCACCTCATCGTGATGCCTAGTACTATGGCTACAACCATAAGTGAAAAGAAGAATATCATCTCATCGTGATATTAGATATCACCTCAACATGATATCAACCATGTAATGGCTACAACCATACTATGCTTTGTACAAGTGTTCATCACAGACCTCAACTGAAACAATGTCCAGAGGTGCTCTTCCGGTCAGCAACACAACCATCTTCTTTAGGTTTAGTAGGCTCCCTCTGAATCTTTAAGTACTCTTCTGATCAGCAACACAACCATCTTCTTCAGATTCAGTAGGTTTAGTTCCATGGCTGAAAGTTGTGACTTCACACTTGATCATTTCTTTGGTTGGCATGACTTCCTCATAAGATGCCTCAAGCTTTTCATTGCTAAGCAATCTCTCATCACCTTTCTGTAGTAGAGTTATCAGCATTCTTCAAAAATCATCAGAATTCTTTTAGTACACTCAAGAGTTATCAGATGTCTTCTTGCAGTCTCAAAATTTATTTTGTATCATTGTTACATTGGTACTTGAGAGTGGTAGCTTAATATAGGTCCACAATACAAAACTCGGTTTACCTATGCAGTGTAACAATGGCATAAGAAGATTTTTCCTTGAAAGCAAAAAATGAAAGCTTAGCCTCTTGGAATGAAAATGCTTGTTTGAAAAAAAAAAAGAATATGAATGAGGTAGTTAAGGTGTTCCCAGAGGTATTGGGAGTTTGCTTTTAGAGATTAAGCTTTAGGGTGGTTAAGGTGTTTGAAGTGATTTAGGTCGCTTTTTAGAGAGATGTTGAAGAGTACATCAACTTCGATTGAAGCAGAAGTGTAATGTGTTTTGGTTGTGGTACTCCTTTTGTTTCTCATGGATGTGTGATAGATTCTTAGTTCAATGATGTTTAACAATTTTTGAAAATAGAAAGTTGTGTCACGGTCTACATTCGATCCAACAAGCAAAAATGGCTGACCTCTTGGAATGAAAATACTTGTTTGAAAAACAAATGAATAAGAATGAGGTAGTTAAAGGTGTTTAGAAATTATTTAGGGTCACTTTTAGGGTGGAAGGCTTAAAACTCCATTTTAAATGCACACAAAGAGTAAAATTACTTCAAACCAAGTTTTGTGAAGAGTTAACTATGTTGCCCTGGTTTCCCATAAGAGTCCAAAATGCTAAAAGACAACAATCTTTGAAGGGATATTTCTCAGAGACCATGAGGCTTACAGACTCTTCGTTTGAGGCTATGGGATGATGTTGGGACCATCTACAAAAAAATTCTCAGTTTTTGCTATCTGAGAAGGAGAGCATTTTCACATTAGTGATGACTTTTACCGGTGGAGGAAAAGTTGCCGGATGCAGCACAATGTAAAGTTATGGCTGGTGCAGCTTTTCATTCCGCCTTTCATGCGACCCAGCGAGGCCATTCAACGCTGACGCAGTTCTCCGTCAAAATTGCGTCGTTATGCCGACGGTACAGCGGGTGTAAGTTTGCGAAATTGGTGCAGCTTTCCGTTTCCGTAACTTTCGTGCGACAAAATTTGTTCCAGCATTGTGCAGGTAAGATATGTTTACACTAGGGATGGTCCTCTCTTGCACCCAAATATGCCGAATCACTCCGAGCTACATTGGACCGACGATTTCCCTTAAGAGTCCAAAGTGCTAAAAGGAAGCAATCTTTGAAGGTCTATTTCTCAGAGACTGGCATGCTTACAGACTCTATGTTTGAGGCTATGGGATCGTGTTGTGACCATCTACAAAAACCTCTGTCATTTTTTTCTATCTCGAAGGCGTTTTCCTGTGGAGATGACTTTTCAGTGGAGGGAAAAGTTGCCAGATGCAAGCAGTGTAAAGTTGCAAAGTGGTGCAACTTTCATTCCACAACTCGTACGACCAAACAGACCATTCCAACACATATGTATGGGTATTTTTACGCTAGGTATGGTCCTCTCTTGCATGCAAATACGTCGAATCACTCTGAGCTACATTCGATGGGCGATTTCCCTTAAGAGTCCAAAGTGCTAAAAGGAAGCAATCTTTGAAGGTCTATTTCTTAGAGACCATGATGCTTACAGACTCTCCATCTGAGGCTATGGGATTTTATTGTGACCATATACAAAAACCTCTCTCGGTTTTTTCTATCTCGGAGGTGTTTTCCTATGGTGATGACTTTTCAATGGAGGGAAAAGTTGCCAGATGCAAGCAGTGTAAAGTTGCAAAGTGGTACAACTTTCATCTGCAACTCGTATGACCAAATGGACTATTCCACCACATTTGTATGGGTACTTTGATGCTAGGTATGGTCCTCTCTTGAACCCAAATACGCCGAATCACTTTCAGCTACATTGGACTTACAATTTCCCTTAAGAGTCCAAAGTGCTAAAAGAAAGCGATCTTTGAAGGGCTATTTCTTGAAGACCGTGATGCTTATAGACTCTTCGTCTTAGGCTATGGGATCATGTTGGGACCATCTACAAAAACCTCTCCCAATTTTGGCTATCTCAAAGGCATTTTCCTGTGGTGATGACTTTTCAATGGACGAAGAAATTGCCAAATGCAAGCAATGTAAAGTTGAAAAGTAGCGCAACTTTCATTCCGTAACTCGTACGACCAAATGGACTATTCCAACATGTCTAGATGGGTATTTTTATGTTAGGTATGGTCCTCTCTTGCACCCAAATACACCGAATCACTCCAAGCTATATTGGACCAAGTGAAATTAGGTGAAAAATTGATGCAAACACAAGGACACAATCACAAATTCTTTGCAACCTGCCTATTTGAGGCATCTAACAAGATTATTCTAACCTCTTTGGACAGTCCAAAACTCCCTTAAAACTTAACAAGCAACTAAATACACATTTCCCTCTTTAACCCCCTTAAACCCTTGTAATAGTGAGAAACTAGTTTTTGTCCAATTACTCCACAATCTTCCAAAACACCAGATGAACACATGACTGATTCAAACACCCATATCCAAGTTACACAACATATTTGAGAAACAACATAGACTCCTTTGAACCAGCATTGACTTCCTATACATTCACCCTTCAACAGGCTACTCAATTAGCCCAAAAATGCAAAGCAACATACCTTCAAACACCACACAGACCCCTAAAACCTTGGGGTAGCAAATAAATTTTCAAGAAAACAAATATTCTGCAATTGGATTCCATTTGTATGGACCTAGAACCGTCAAATCAAAAAATGCTTGTTTTTAGTGTAATTCTTGAGGGTTTATTGGATGTAGCACTTCCACAACCTTTCAGACTCTACCACCACCTTAGACACATTTATTTAGGCCCCAATATGCTTAGAAAACAAAGAAACTTGTAGTATCTCAAAGATTTTTGCAAACCCTATGGTAAAAACTCTATTTTCAAGTGAAAAAATACCACCATTTTTAGACCTTTAACTCTTCATTTTATTTCAAAACCCAGTTCTCCACACCTTCCACTCTTGAAATAATGTCAAGAAATGTAATAACATTTCTACATAAATTTTTTATACAAAAATTCTTGAATGGCTTGTGCGTAGGCAAAAAAAACAAGAAAAACAGTAAAATATGAATTGAGCAACTAAAACTTTATTGATTCAAAGAAAAAAAATCCTTCAACCAAACCTATCTCGAGCCCTTGAAGGCCTTAACTACACCTGCATAACCCATGAAACCTCCATATAATTCCTCCAATTTACAAAGCAATGGGAAGATAAAACCATGTAAGTGGTTTCCCCAAACTAATTGCCACCAAAACCATTCTTGATAGTTTAAAACCACGAACCACCCCAACATGTAATTATGATAGCACTCAAGATAGAATCCATGAATAGATAATGTATTTGACCAATAACTCATTGAGAGCACAAATTTCTAAAACTACCCCTCCACTATGAACATATCAACTAAGTAGGAACCCATAACATTATGGAAAGATGATCCACTTCTCCCAATGTAACTCCCAAGCATTACATGTGAGAGATGGTCAATTTCATTGATGGCAACGATGGCCAACACCTCATGATCATTCAAGTACTCATTCTAACAATACAATAGATTTACACATCAAATTGCAAGTGAATATAATTTACTATATCTTAACATTAAAAATGAAAAACCTAATAGAAAAATGTATCAATGATGTACAAGGATGTATAAGAAAGTTCAAATTTTAAAATAGAATGTAAACATAGAAAACTATAGATTTGAAAACCTTAATAATATAAAAGTCTAAAAAGAAGGTTGGATCAAGTGTAGGATTGGTTGGGCTTAACAAAATATAAAGAAAAAAAAGTATATTTATGAAGTTAACCTAGGATAATTAAGTAAATGCAATGAATCAAACACAATCAACCTAACATAATTAAGGGTTACTCTAGATGTTCAAATTTGTTACTCATTTTTATTGCATTGAATCAAAATGTCTCACTATTAATTGCTCCAATGCTATAAGATAAATGAATGTTTTCATGATTATAATGAATATGTTGTATGTTATTAATGCTAGCATATATCATCAAATTATGCCAAACATGTGTTTAGTCAACTCAAAGTGGGTGAATGATGCCACTTAGCCAAAAGTTTGAATTTTGAATTTTAAAATGAAAGGGAATAGGTTTGTGACCATGAGGTCACCCTTGTAATTGAAGAAGTGTCCTAGAATGGGTTAATAGTTAAATCTAAGTGGCTAACAATCAATTCCAGGTGGCTAATGGATAAATGAGGGCATACCCATTGGTGAATGTGATAAATGGGAAAATAAGGTAAATGTATAGATGTGTGTGAATAAGAATAGGATAGGACTAATTGTATAGTGATTTAAGTATGAAAATTGATAAAAGGCTAGAGAGATGAGCTTGAATTTAGATGTTGAGTCACTACGTACATGTATCAAGACATTTCTTCAAAATAGACACAAAATTGTGTGGGAAATGACGTGGTATGCACAAATTTTACTGTTACAATTACACTCATTGATTTACAAATGCTTTGCATATAGATTAAATTTACTTCAAAATTAATACCTATTAATATTTCTTCTTTAAGAAAACATGATTATGTATTCTCTAATAAAACTTTCACCATAACAAGACTTCTTGTAATTACTTCAATTGTAGCATACATAATTTCATATTGCACCTATCAATGTGCCCATTACATCTTCACGTGTGATTGCTAGTATATGTATGTCTCTTCAAAAAACATAGATGGGTTAAGCTCTCTCCTTACTCTTTGAGTAAGAGGTAGTAGGGGAGAGGACTAGATAGTATTACAAAACCTAGTTCAAATGAGCATACCGACAGGAAAGAACCAGGAAGAAAACCTTCGGTTGTAGCTTGATTAAGTACAAAAATAGACCCCTTTGCAAAACCTACGAGTTTCCAAAATATAGAACCCTTTACATTTGAAACATACCCTTCATACAATGCAAGACATTTGAACCATATTTCAAAAAACTTCACTATGTATAGATTATGCCCATACACAATTATGACCATCTTACATTGTTTCCAATTTGAGAATTGAAATTTTACAAAATTTTCCTATTAGAGGCATTCAGGGAATAGTCTTCAACAATAGTAGTATGTTCACGTTCTAGAGTAACAAGCACCTGTACAAACCATCAAGGTAGCTTAGAATAACCAATCTATATTATTCTAAATGACACAAAATATGATGAGATGGTAATGCAAACTATAAAGGGCACTTAGAATAACCAATCTATATTGTTGCAATCTGTTGCATACCTCTTTGAAAGGATCAAAGCTAGCTATTTTTGTAGTAGGTCCATGATCAATTATGCCAGGAATATCACAAAAGTGGGAAAATGAGATATCTATATTGTCACAATAGAAAAGATACTTAGACTAACATATCTATACTAATCTAAACAACCTAAATGATGATGAGTTGGTGATGCAAACTATAAAATATACATACCTCTTCGAAAGGATCATAGTTGGCTATTGTTGCAACAGGTCCATGATCAATCATGCCAAGAATATCGTAAAAGTGGGAAAATGAGAAATCTATATTGTCACAATAGAAAAGATGCTTAGACTAACATATCTATATTAATCTAAACAACTTGAATGATGATGAGTTGGTGATGCAAACTATAAAATACACATACCTCTTCGAAAGGATCAAAGCTGGCTATTGTTGCAGCAGGTCCATGATCAATCTTGCCAAAAATATCTCAAAAAGTGCATACAAAATATCACTATTAAAGATACCTACATTGCAATAGTATATAAAATATCAGTATTAAATAAAGAACACTAATGAACTTAATCATAATGAACATAAGCATTCTACCTTCCATTCTTGAAAATGCTATTCAAGTGTGCTTGAAGGGTCATCTCTTTGCTTAAGAGTATCCAATATTGCTTCATGATCAACATTACTAAGTGTCCATAGTTGTTTTTTCTTTGGTCTGGCATGATGCTTCAACAACTTAAAATTTGTTGCTATAACAAGGTGCGAATACATGAGAATGGTTTTGTGTTTCTCGTAGTCTTAAAATGCAGGTATGCCATTCTTTCTAATCATGTATGTTTGCAACCAAGTTCCTACAACCACAACTGAACCTGTAGGATACATGAAACCATCATCATCTTCCATCGCTTGAGTGAGCTTATGCTTTAACCATCCACATCGAGCCAACCAATAGTCTGATCTCTCTTCATTCCCCTCTGGTGCAACAACTGCAAAAATATGTCCTATCTATAGTAGATCTGAAAGCAAGTCATAATCAACTGAACTTTCCATTGTTTCATTTGTCATGGATATTTTTTGAGATAGAGTTAGATACTGTGGTACCCATGTATCCACCCACTCACTTGACTCACATTGATCCCACTTGCACTAAATACAACTCTAACAAGAACAAGCCAACTCTCGTGTCCAAATGGTCCATGTGCCTACATCTGAGCTTCAAAATGAATGCATATTTGAAGAATCTTTGATTGTATGACAATCCAGTCTACCTCCCACTGTACCCTCCTCAATGAACCAAAATAATCTGTGCACTGTTGAATCAAGTGTCCCTCCCTATGTTAATGCTGAACTACACCAATCAACTATAGCATGTGTATCACTAAATTTTTCTCTAGAAATCTTTAATTGCTCCTTAACTAGAGATCTCTTTATGCATGCATCTGCTCCATCATGCTCCCCTTTCCCATGTCCAGCTTCAAAAAAACTCCAAATATGAGGTAGACCCCTGTCTACAGGCATTCTACTCAACCAATAAAACATACAAGCATTCTTGAATTGACCTGTGCAATTATCTGACCAAATTAGATGTTGGCCCAATGCTATATCATGCTCCTGCAAGAACTCAAAAAATTCTCGAAACAATGTTGGACATACTTAGATGAGTGAGATCTATCATCACTATATAAAAATGATTCTCTTTGATTATCTTTCGATCCTCCTTTGTACTATCAGGTGCATGTCTAAACGTTATGTAGACAAAAATAGCAATCTGAATGCAATTGTAATATTGAGATTGTACCTCGTTTTGTGGTTGCAATGTGTAGTTTTATGCAAAATCAACCACTAATATAATAGTGCCAATCGGAAAAGATTCCTTGCACATCCTAAATTGTTGATCCAACCACTGAGACCTATGACTATGCCTTGCATACTTGTAGAAAAGAGTATCCTTAAAATCTAAAATAAATTCAGCAACACTGCATTCTTTTGTAACCAACTCACATCTAGAACCTTCACCTCCACTTTGCAAAGTATATTTGACTATCTCATATCTCTTTTTCTCAACAAGCTTCTTTCCAAATTCATGTTCGGAACTCTCATGAAAAAATTGAACAAAATTTGACAAGCCACCACATTGTGAGCACTTTGCATTTAAACAATCATTTCTATAGAAAAAGCAACCATCATCTCTAGAACATAAAAATAGATCAAGGAATTCCCTTGATGATTTTGGAAGATGCATTGCACCACACTCCTGCAAAATTTTATTAGTATGCAAAGTAGAACGGATATAGCATAATAGCTCATGGTACATTGAAAACTCCACATGGTATTTGCAACAACAAGTATTACGAATCTTAAGAGGAACACAATAAAATGGCTTCAAACCCTCAAAAGTCCTTTGCGAGATTTCCATATTTTTATGTGTTTCAATAATTTTTTTGAACAACATTGTTTGGCTTGATTCCAAGAAATGTTTAGGATGTGGTGTACGGTCTCGATTTCCAATTCTTTACTTTAAAACAACCTTTACGTTTGGTGATACTCTAGAGTTATCATGCCAAAATTGTTGAATTACCTGCTTTACATTATCGATTAGCTTCCTATCAACACATGGAAGCCTCCTGGCAAAAGCCCATGTATCATTTTGAAGAGGATCATCTATTCTTTCTTTTCTTGCAAGTGCTCTATCCAAAGTTTTATGATTTATGTCAAAATAAATACAATTTTGTCTCATAAAGCGAGCCTTTTTCAATTTATGGCTTACTAGGGCAGTTGTAATGACTCTTTGAGCAGCTCTCTTATCCTTTTCCTTGTTACTTTTTCCAATAGACTTGAGAACATTAAAAAGGTTTTTGAAAACAATAGAATTTTTTCGGTCTTCTTGTTCACACGAATCTTGAATTTGGCTAGCAAAGGTCTCATCTTTTGCATCTTTAGAAATTGTACAAAAAGTTGGCATTGCTCGGTCAATGTCTTATCACTAAAATATTGGCTGAAAAGTCTTCTAGCCCACAACCGAACAGTTCGTGTTGACCTCTTGCCTTCAAAATTGTTTATAATGTTCTCATCAAATTCAAGTAACCATTTAGGGGTTCTTGAAGGTCTTCAAATTGGAATATGTATTTCTTCCATAAAAGGTTCTTCATTTCTCATGTAATTTGGTGAAACATAATTTACACTTGCTTCAATATTATGTTCAAAATCTTCATTTCCAACATTTTCACCTTGAACATTTTCAATATCAATTTGAATAATTTCATTCCCAATTTCAATATCATGTTCAACATCTTTAAATCCAACATTTTCATTATCAATTTCAATATTTTCATTCCCAATTTTAATATCATGTTCAACATCTTCAAATCCAACATTTTCACCTTGAACATTTTCATTATCAATTTTAATAATTTCATTCCTAATTTGAATATCATGTTCAACATATTCAATTCCAACATTTTCAGTTGAATATTTTCACCTTGAACATCTTCAATTTCCTCTTCACTTGATAGACCGTAGGGGTTAGGTTCACCAATATTTAACATACCTTGTCTTCTCTTCCTATGACTTTCTCTATCTCTTTGTCTATATGCTTCAATTTCTTCTTTTGTAAGCTTTCTCTTACATTTTTCTCTGACATCCATCACTCCACACATAACCCTCAATAAAGATGTTAAAAAATCATTCTTATGACAAATCCCCAATAGCAGATGCTCCAAAAGTTGATCTTTGTTTCTTCCTCTCTGAAACCGCATGTGTGTCACCTACAAACAGAATGTAGGGTCCATTGGAATGCACAAAATGGCCCACATGGGGCTTTTCTATGGACCACAAATCCAATATCCATTATGATCTAATATTCGATTCATTTGAAAAAA
>VDFB02063654.1:0-29196 GCA_007258455.2 Sequoia sempervirens | reverse complement strand
TTCGTACATGTCTACCAAAGCATTTTATCAAATGGTTCACCGCCTTGCTGCTATGGATAAAAGCCTAAAACAGGGGCTTTCAAACAAGCTATGGATAGGGAAAATAGTAAGCATGATAGTCAAAAATATGTAGTTCAATAAGTACTCAAAATTTTGTTCATTATCTCATACATTATAAGCCATGACGTACATCACTATTGTAGTTTTCATGATTGAATAATTTATGGTTTTATTTTCAGATGTTGTAAGCAGAAACACCTCCACATGTTCATAGAGCAATGGATCTTGGTGTTTCTTCTGCTATAGACTCCTTGATGCCTCTCACAGAGGTATGAGGCGGATTACTAAATTTTAATTTACATTCATTGTTATAGTTGTTAGTTAGTGAAAAATAAAACCATTATTTATTCGCAATTTAATTTCTCTTTGGATGGTTTCTATAGGGCCTCAACATGCCACAACATGGGCATGCAAATATTTCCCTCAAGGAGAGTGATCGTCTAGAGGCGGTAAGTGATTATTTTGTTAAATATATCATTTTTTATAATATAATTTATATACATTAATGTCTTTACTTGTTATTGTAACAAATAAGGCTTAATCAATAACTAAACCTTAGGAGGAGCAACACGAGCACTCCTTGACCTCAGAGTAAATGAGTGACAGACTTATCACCATCTAGCCAACCAACAAAGGGCAATAATTTGTTTTGAGAGCATGGAGAGTAATGACTTTTGATTCCAGAGCCCTTTGTTGTATGCCTATATGGCATTTTTGTACATATTTTGTATTGCATATATTTGACATTGTAGGCCTATATGACATTCTTGTAAGCCTATCTGGCTATTTTGTATATATTTTATACTTATATCAACATATATTTATGTATGCCTACATGGCTATTTGGTTAATACAAATATTTTTTATCGATGGTGTCCATATTTGCATTATAAATCTACCTATAATAGATATGAGTTATGTGTATTCAAGTGTATACTTTACAACTTACGCGTATACTTTGTGACTTCCATGTATTCTAATGTATACTTTGCAACTTATGTGTTTTCATGCGTATACCTTATATTCATGCAGATACTTTGTATTAATGCATATACTATGTATTCATGTGTATACTTCAAGGCTTACATGTATTTGAGTACTTGTGCTTCACTTATTCACATGTATGCTTGACTTATTTATGTGTATACTTATTAATTGGTTAGCCCTAGCATTGCTCATTTATGTCCTTCATGGTTTGTCTTGAATATTTATTGATTGATGCTAAACAACTTTATTAGTTGATGCTAAAAAACTTCAATATTTCCAGGAATACTAGTAGAGTTACAAATTACAAAATTGTACAAATTGAAAAAAAAATTAACTATAAATAAATGCACTGATTATTAACTTGATAATTGCTTAAGAATGAGTATATTATATATAAAGAGATGAGCCTTCTAGAATGGAAACTGCTAACTAGAAAATAGTCATGCAACTCCATGCAATATTGCACAACTAAGCAATCAGTATCCTAAAAATATAACTAGCAAACTTATCTAAAGGAATATTTTAGGAAAAATATTCTACACTAACATTTTCATAATCAATGGCTTGTTTCCATGCTCACTCCCCAATTATCAACCAAACTTTGTCAAGAAAACCCTTTGATATATTTCTATGTCCATCGGATTGATGGATATAAATCTACTCAAAGCATTCCCAATACTTTGAAAATAGTAATCCACCCAAAATTGCAACAAGAGATAAGGCAAATGAACCCACATAGGCATAATTGAATAAAGAATAGTTCACCCTTCACAGGTTGGTGAAACCATTGCAAAACTTAGAAGATCTTAAAGATAAAGAAGAATTATGATCTACATAGTATAGAATTAGTACCCACCTTGATCACTACAAAATTTTCAACCATGGGCTTATTATGCTTTTTCAAATTTGGTAAGAAGGCTTATTTAAGATCTTTGAGAAATGTATTTCCTAGTGCTCCCTTGTTCTTACATATCCCAATTTAGTTCAATTCAAAGAGTTCCATCAAATTCTTTATCTAAAAGAAAAAAAACATGTTTTCAATTGGTATTCCATGAGATGTTTCATAAAAAGATTCCAGTATATTTAATCTTTTGATTGGAACAACTCAATTAAGCAAAGGATATATAATCTTCACAACACTTGCAAAACATAATATTCGTAGTAGATGATGAGTAGTTAACTTCTTGACACATTATCATACAAAGATTTATCTTGAATAATATTTAAAAAAATTCACAGCATAATCCTCACAATACAAAATGAACTGTTATGTTCTTGATCCATCACCATATAAACACATCGAAAGATGTATATGTCAACTTTTTGCAATATTATTTCCTATATAGGAAATGGACTTGGGAGAAAGCTTTATAATTTATAATACAAATAAGAAATGGACTTTGGTGAAAACTTTATTTATCACACCAAATAATAAATGTACGTGAGAGCATCACTTGTTTCTCTTAGACGTCAATTTTGAACCATAGAAAATCATTTCAAATGAAAATACCAAAATGCTTCACAATCAAAGTTGTTAATTGAGGGAAAAAATAAAATGTTTCCAAGTTCCACCATTGAACGCATTTTCAATTGGTTGTCTATTGTTGTAAGGGCAAGGAGGATAGTTAAAAAATGTATTTCCCTTGCTATAATTGAGGATGATCGTATGCTTTTGGTGTGAAAAACTCAGACTTTTCAACTGTCGTGTGAATGTTTCTCTTTTGTTGATTGTTTTGCATGCCATCGTAAGGGATCAAGCTAGTTGAACATGGCAGTGATTCGGCATGTTTTGGGTGCAAAATGGGACCATTCCTAGCATAAACATACCCATCTAGACTGCGTTGGAATAGTCCATTTAATGATCACACAAGTTGTAGAACAGAAAGTTGCACCACTTTGCAACTTTTCACTGCTACATTTGGCCTCTTTTTTTACCAGTGGCCCGGACACCACGAGAAAATAGATCCCCGAGATAACAAAGAGAGGTTATTGTAGAGGGGTCCTACATAATCCTAATACCTCACGACAAGCAGGTTTGCTAAGCATCACGATTTTTGAGTAATAGCCCCATCAAAAGATTGTAGCCATTTGCACTTTTGGACTCTTAAAGGGGATCGTCAGTTGAACATAGCATGAGTGAGGGATTCGACTATGTTTGGGTGTGAAAGGGGACCATGCCTAGTGTAAAATACCCATAGGATAGCGTTGGAATAGTCCATTTTGTCCACCTGGGATTTAGAGCGAAAGTTGCACCACTTGCAGCTTTACTGCTTTGCTGCATTTGACACTTCAATCAAGCGAAAAGTTGTCCTGCAGGGAAAATGACTCCAGAGAACAAAAATGAGTAGAAGTTTATTGTAGAGGGGGCCCAAAATGATCCCATAGGCTCGGAAAAGAGTTAAATGGCATCAGGTTTGAGTAATGGCTAGTCAAAGATTGCAACCATTTTGCACTTTGGACTCTTAAAGGATCAAGCTAGTTGAACATAGCTCAAAGTGATTCTATGTGTTTTGGTGCGAAAGAGGACCATGAATAGTGTAAATGTACCCATCTAGATGTGTTAGAATAGTCCTTTTGGTCACATGAGTTGTAGAACGAAAGTTGCACCACTTTGCAACTTTACACTACTTGCATTTGACACTTTTTCCATCAACTGAAAAGTCATCACCACGGGTAAATGACTCCAAGATAACAAAAAACGAGAGAGGTTATTATAGAGGGTCCCAATTTGATCCATGGAAACTCCAGATGGAGTTCATAAGCATCCCATTTCTGAGTAATAGCTTGTATAAAAGTTACAACCATTTGCACACTTTGGACTCTCTTAAAGGGTCGAATTCGGTTAAAGGGAAGTAGCTCAGAGTGATTCGGTGTTTAGATTCGAGAGAAGAAGGACCATACCTAGCATAAAGCGTGCCACATCAAATGCATTGGAATAGTAAGTTTGGTCACACGAGTTACAAAACAAAAGTTGCACCACTTTGCAACTTTACACTTCTTACATTTGACACTTTCCATCAACTGAAAAGTCATCACCACAGGAAAATGACTGAGATAACAAAAACTGAGAGAGGTTATTGTAGAGGGGCCCAATGTGATCCCATAGGATCAAATGGAGACATTGTAATCATCGCATTTTTTGAGTAATATCCTGTCAAAGATTGCAACCATTTTGCACGTTGGACTCTCGAGGGATCGAGCCGGTTGAACGTAGCTCAGAGTGATTAAGACATATTTGGGTGTGAAAGAGGACCATGCATAGCATAAACGTACCAATTCGGATGCGTTGGAATAGTCTGTTTGGTCACACGAGTTGTAGAATGAAAGTTGCACCACTTTGCAACTTTACACTGCTTGCATTTGATACTTTTTCCATCAAGTGAAAACTGGACACCATGAGAAAAAGACTCTGAGATAACAAAAACCGAGAGAGGTTATTGTAGAGGTTCCCTACATGATCCTGATGCCTTAGATATAATTCTCATAACTAACATGGTCTCTGGGTAACATGTCGTTAAATATTACCGCCCTTTTGTAATTTGGACTGTTAAGGGATTACACTGCATGAATTACAAATGTTTGAGGGGAGACATGAATTTTTAGTTGGAAAACATGTGTGAAGAACTTGTGGGGTACTTGAGTTAATTCATGTTACTTGAACATCTAAACAAGTCATACATGCTTCTATTACTTGTAAATGTGATTATTTTTATGACATGTTGACATTATTTTATGACATTATGCATAAAAAATGTTTACAAATTGAACTTCTTAAATGTTTATGTGAATAGATGGTATGCTATATTGATATTGATATATAATCATTAGGTTGACTTGTTTTAATAAAAGAAGTTTTTATAATAAGTTAGTCAATTGGTGCTAGTTATAATATGGAGAGAATAAAAGAAGAAAAAGAATGATTGGTAACCATCAATGGTTATTACACTCACTATATTAATAATATGATGTTTACAATAAAATGAGATTTATTTGGCAGTCCTAATTCTTAGGTTTGTGCTACAATTGTCTAATATGCTTCATACAACAATATGACACCCAAGTGCTTGTATTTGTAGGCACAATGCTTTCTCAAAACTATCAAGTGGGAATACAAAATCATGAGAAAAAAATAAACCTATGTGAATTCCAACACCCCACTTAAATCAAATATTGAATTAGTGTGCCTCATTTTCATGCACACAAACTCATCTTATAAGATTCTCTCACAATAACCAAAATTAGGATTCAAGGATGCCTTAGGTACTCTGTTCTCCTCCCAAGACATTGAAGCAACTAAGAATTCTATAGGGGAAATTGCAATCCATCAGGAGATTCATCGCACAATTGGCAGATAAGTGTCATCTATTCACCCATCTGCTACACAAAGACATCACATTCAAGTGGGATGGAAGATGTGATCAAGTGTTCCAACAAGTCAAAGAGTACTTACTCACTCCTCCAGTATTAATGCCACCTATTCCAGATAAAGTAATGATCCTTTATCTATCTACAACACAAACAACATTAAGAGTTCTCTTAGCACAACTAGATAACAATAACAAGGAAAGAGCGGTCTATTACATTAGCCAAACACTGGTGGGCTATGAATTGAACTATTCGCCCATAGAAAGAGTGTGTCTTTTTTTTATCTTTGTGGCACATAAGTTGAGGCACTACATCTTAAACAAACAAGTAAAGATGATCTCAAAAGTAGATCCACTAAAGTACATATTAGCGAAAGCAACTCTAACAGGTAGGATTGCTAAATGGGTAATGATATTGAGCAAGTTTGACATAGAGTACATAGATAGAAAAGCTTTCAAAGGGAAAACCATAATAGATGAAATAGAAAAATCACCAATGGAAGATCACCAACCTATCACAACAGACTTCCCAAATGAAACCATATTGTTAACATAACAAACAAGTCGTTGGACCTTATACTTTAATGAGTCCCACACTCAACACGACTTGGGAGCAGGTATCTTATTTCTCACACCATAGGGAGATAGTATACCTAAGGCTTACAAAATTGCTTTCCCATGTACAAATAAAATCTCAAAATATGAAACTTATGGCTTTCGAGGAAAATTATAAGCAAAAAGCATCTTAAATTGTTTGATCCGTTTCAAAAAGGTTTTCAAGAAAGTAATATCATTCATAAAAACTTTCCAAAATGAGCTCAATAAAAGAGAATTAAATTGCATTTTATGTATGTAAATAATAACATTGTAATTTATCAAGATTATGCACATGGTAAAAGTATATCACGAATTTTCATATAAACATGTTCATCCAAACTCGGAAGGGATCAATAATTCCAATAGATACATCTTTTTCAATGCTACATCATAAAACTGAAATTCTACATATCAATGCTACATTAGACTCTTTCATGCAATACTTCTATTTCAAGTTTCAGTAGTGAATGTCAAATACATATACATATACAATGGGCTTTACTAGCCATTCCAGAATAATATACAAGAACATCAATGGCAAATAAAACTCTGAACCTCCAACCGCCGTGACACCATCGGTCTTCCTGCAAGCTGGGGCCAAGAGTATGATTTAGGCGCCTTTTCCGCCCAACCATGAAGTACATGACTTCCCCGGGTTCCTTCCTAACTCGAAAGAATCCCCGGCCTTGCATAAAAGAGCCTAGCAACCTGACACAATAAAACAGGAGGGAACTCTCGATGCATGCCTAGTGCCTATATGCATTTCTAACATGAGAAAACATATTTCTTGCAACAGGAGGTGGCAGAGACTCAAATACATATATATTTCTAGGCTTTTAAAACAATCCATCTATTTCAATGGTACAAGTGCTTGGCCAAGCATAAATAAAATAAGCAAATGGTAGTTTCAGAAAAGGTAAAACTACCGTCTCTGTGGATCCACCTTCGGCATCCTGTCCCGGAAGTTACCAAAAGTAAAGTATAATTAAGTGCAAAAGCAGAAAGTTGTGCATTTTCCATACATGTTTCATGCATTCTATTGATTCTAAATGAGAATTTCAAAACATCTTTTGAATTACATTGGACAAAAGAAAAGAAAAAGAAAAAGTTGTAAGTTCAGTATTAAGATAGCATCTACTCTTTTGTAAGTAATTCTTTTCTGATTTGGTAAAGGACTCTGTTTTCACTCCAAGCTACTCTCTTGAAAATGTAAAAATTGCATGTACGTCATGATACTATCAGTGTACGAACACAAGTAGAGGAATTAATTAATTCTTTTGTATGAAACAGTGTTCACTGATTTATGTATATATTTCTACTCTTTCCAAATTCAAGCTGATTTGAAAGTGAAATTCTCAATTTACTACAGGTTTCTAGTTATTAGTAATATACAGAAACAGGGCAATTTCTTTCGGAATAACAGAGGTTTGAAAGAAAAACTTGCATTTGAATTTTATATTGTATACCATTATTCAGGAATGTACATCTGTATGTAAGCATAAGACAGTGTGATCAAGAAGATTTTCAGTTTACATGTTTTCTCAGAGGTACTTTTTCTCATTTCCAGCTTCAAAATTACTGAGATGTTTGTGTATTTTTGACAGAAAGCATGACACATTCTGAAGATGGTTTTCCTATTCAAACTTGCATTTATGTATATATGTATGAATATATATATGTATATATACATATACAGCTGAGTGTATATATATATATATATATATATATGCTTTAAAGAAAGAAATACTGATTTTCATAACTGTTCTCACATTTTCTGGCTGTGCACACAGAATAAAAATATTATACAGGGTTTCATACAGGTGTTGAGCACCACAAAGGGTGCTGGGAGGCCTTGCCTCTCCCATGGGGAGGGCGCGGGCTGTGAGGAGGTCGCGCCCCCTCCACAGGCCGCGGCCTGTGGAGGGCGCGAGCCTCCCCACAGAGCCGTGCCCTTCCTATGGGAAGGGCTGGGGATTAAATCCCTCCCCTCCCCCCTACAGTTAAACAATTTCATAACACAAAAGAAAGATTTCGCCCAGTATTACACTGCATTTAAATTTATTTCAAACAAATTTCGAATTAATTTCTGGTAAAAGTTTTTCTTGCAAGATTATATGCATACATATATATATATGTATATATGCACAGGAATACAGATTCCTGTGTATATATATATATGTATATATATATTTATATATGTTTTCAGATACAATTGAGAGCAGTTTAATGATTTGCAGTTTTTGCAACAGAATGTAACCCTAATCTGGAAGGAAGAGATTGGGTATTCTCTCTATAATGCAACAAATGAGAAGAAGGCTTTTACCCAGATTCAAAATAAAATTGGAAGAGATTTCTCATATATTTGTAATCATTTTCATATAATGATGCATTTCATTTCTCCAATTTCTTACTGAAATTTAAACTGATTTAAAAACAAGGAATGGAAATAACCTGGCAGATTTCTCCAGTTGCAGATGCCCAGTATTACCTTTTTGTCTCCCTCTTCCAGAGCCCTGGTTATGTGTCTGAATAATGTTCTCTTTTCTCCCCTTAAAGCTTTATTCCTCCTTCCGAGGGTCATGCAGACCATTTCCAGATGACAGATAAATTTTACATGCAAAATCCAGAGGTAGCCACTTGCCGAAAGCATTGTTGATTTTAAGGAGAATTTCCCCAGAGCCCAAAGTTTTCTCGGGACTGTTCCTTTCTCCCAATTTTGGACTAAGGTTTTTAAACATATGCAAACAAAGATATCTCCACCTTTTAATATGCAAACCAAATATTTCTTCCTTATCATATGTAAATATAATATTTTTCACTTTATTCTTAATTTCCTAATTAGATCAGATTTTCTTTTATTGCACAAAAATAAATGGAATAAACTAAATAAAATAAACCATAATCTTTTTCACAACTTTTATGGATAATTAAGTTATATTTCAATTTTGCTATGTTATTATTTTTATCAATTACTTATTCAAACCATTTATTCCTATATGTAATCAATTTAAAACAATCATATTGAAACAGACATGGCCTAAATGCAACTACATGATTTTTAGGTGCTGTGTGTGTGTGTTCGAGAGCTCCTCCTCTTTTACCCTATCGGGAAGCTAGCCTTCTTTTCCTCAATCACACTCTTGGTCTTCGACCACCTGCAACTCAAATGCACTCAGGCGTGCAACAACGAAAATGTATTAGTAACCAATATAGAAATATAAATCTAAGCAATAATTAAATCAACACTTCTATTTTGTTCTATCTTGTATATATATATTTTAAAAAAAAAATGCATTCATAATTCCAGAAGCAATTATTTTCCTACGTTTTCATACACCAAAGCATTGTATTATATTATATTACTCTAATCACGCATCATCATTCATATAATAAATCCCCACAAAATCATGGTCAAAACAGCATCAAGGTCTGAGACGTGACAAGCATTAATCACGGAGCTCAAAATGGCCATAGAATGGAGGATAAAGGAACTGCAGGTTTATGGAGACTCTCAACTGGTAATCAGGCAAGTAAATGATGAGTATCAAACAAAGGATGACAAGTTGATGTCGTATAAAAGAATGGTGGACAGTTTCAAACAATATTTTGCATCATCACCTTTGAACAAGTTCCCCAGATCAATAACAAAGCAGTCGACACTATGGAAACAATAGGCTTGTTCCTCGACATTCCACAAAACATTCCTAAGTATGAATTCCTTGTGGAACAACTACTCATACCAACATTCAATATCTTAGAATCAAAACTGGTTTGTAATTTTTTTGGTCCTAACTCACCATGGTACCAAGATACATTTGGCTATATCCAACATGGTATCATACCTCTTGATTTAACGACAATCTAAAAGAAGACCTTTGCCCGCAGGGACTTCTCGATTCACAATCCTAGGAGACACCTTATACCGTTGAAGTTTAGATGGTACATTACTCTGATGTCTTAATGCGGAAGAAGCAAAAACCACCCTACAAGAGGTACACAAAGGCATTTGTGGGTACCACTCTAATGGACCTAACCTACTACAAAATTTTCTAAGAACAAGGTACTATTGGCCCTCCATGGAACAAGAATGCATTTAGTACTCCAAAAAATGTCATCAATGTCAACAACATAGTGACCTTATTCACGCCCCAACACAGGAGTTAAGACCTATCACAACACCATGAACTTTATCACAATGGGGATTAGACTTGGTAGGTAAGATATCTCCTACTTCATCAAATGGGCATAAGTTCATTATCACTAGAGCTAAATATTTCACAAAGTGGATAGAAGCAATTCCATTAACATACATCACAGGGAAACAAATATCCAAGTTCATCTTGAACTATCTGATTTGTCGATATGGAATTCCCCAAACCATCATAATAGACAATGAAACCCCATTCAAAAATCAAGATGTCAAAGAGCTTTGTTCCAAGTTTTCTATCCAACATAGATTCTCAATTCCCTACTACCCCCAAGGAAACAGTCAATCTGAAGCGTCCAATAAAATCATCCTAAAAATACTGAAAAAAATGGTTAATGACGTCGTTTGTGATTGAAATTTACAACTAAACCCAACCCTATGGGCTTACCGAACTAGTATTCGTACACCTACAGGTTCCACACCCTTTTCCTTGGTCTATGAATCTGAAGTTGTCTTATCGAAGTTGAAATCCCTTCACTGCGAGTATCCCTAAAATGCATGGTCAACAATGAGGAATATCAGGTATCAAGATCGAATGAGTTGGAACTATTAGATGAAATATTTTTAAGTGTGTTAAACCATCCACAGGTTTATCAGAATCGGCTCAAGCGAAGCTACAATAAAAAGATCAAAAATAGAAAATTTCAAGTTGGCGACCTAGTACTAAAAGATAATCAAAAGATCCAACTAAATCAGGATGGGAAGGGGAAGTTTGAACCAAACTAATTAGGACCCTTTGTCATCACAGTAAGCTATGGCTCTAGATCTTGTCAATTGGATACTCCTGAAGGAGAACCTTTAGCTAAACCATTGAACAATAGCCATCGTAAAAATTTCTATACTTAAACACATCAAAGTATCTCAACAAAAAAACTAAAAAAAGAAAAAAAATCAAAATCAAGAAAAATAGTAAAGAGAAATAAATGTTCTTTAAGTGAAAACCACTTTGTGGCACTTCTAGGATAGGTACCATAGTGAAAACCTAGCAAATAGGCACTACGTTTGAATAAGACTTATATCGTTATCTATCAACACTATATGGGGTTGGGGCCTAACTTGGTTGGCTGGAATCTTGCTGTAGCTGAGGGAGGGTTGGTCCCAAGTTCTAGTCTCCCCACCCCAGGCGTGATGATGCCGGTATTAGCACCAGCATCGCGGTCACATTAAAAAGTTTGCAGAGCACCCTCACGGTTGCTAAGGTGGTACTGCACCCGATTCCTACGATCTAAAAAAAAAACATATGTATGGAAGCATCCACCCATACGTCCCATAATAAAACATGTAACCAACCATGGCTTGATGACTGATCAAGTGTCGAACTTATTGCACCATTAACATCTGTCTCCCCTAATGAATGTAATCTTGTCTCGAACTGGGGGTAACTTCCTAAAACTGGTAGCGGATTGGATCCTTGTAAATCCCATCATGGTAAAAAATTATCAAAAAATTAAAAAAACATCCATAAAACAAACAAAATCAAAAAAATAAAAAAACATCAAAAATCCCAAAAACATGTTCTACTTTGAGTCAGCACTGGTTGAACTATGTGGTCTCTACATGTATAATGTAGGCAAGGATTATCTAGCCCCCAAGGCCTTAGGTTAGGCCCCTTAGGTATCTATCATGCTTTCTTTTAAATTAGTCAAAAATTCAAACATTCCAAAAACATTAGAAAATCGAAAAAAAGTAAAAAATAAAAAACCAATGTCTTATCAACCAAGTGAACTACGAGCCTCTGTGTTGAGAACATAGGCAAGGCCATCATAACTGATGAGCCCCTGAGGCCCTAGGTTTAGTCCCTCAAAATTCAAAAAAAGAAAAGAAAGCGTTCAAAAATCTTATCAAAATCCAAAACCATTCATAAAAATTTAGAAACTCCAAAACATGTGAATCAATATAGTCGAACTATGATGTCTTTGCGTTCATCACATAGGCAAGGCTAATCTCTAATCAACCCCTAAGGCACTAGGTTGGTCCCTTTAGGTCTCCTTATTTGTTTCTAAAATTCCTGAAAACAACACAAAAACAGCATCAGATAAACCCAAAAAAATCAAAAAGGTCCTACATCCATCATCACTTCTCCACAATAAAATTTTCATTCACAATAAACAGTTGTCACCCTCACCCTTTGACAATGCAAACAACAAACAAAACAAGCATCAAAATAAAAAATTCCAAAGTGAAGATCGAAAAGACTGGATAACTATCAAGTGAAAACAATGCCTAAGTATAAACTACCATACCCATTTGAACATCATATCAACAATCCTAAACATGAGTCTTAACAGATAAAACGTTCCTACAATAGATATCATCAATGGATTTCATCATGAAACATCAAAGAAACTATGGCAAGTGATACTGCAACATTGTTTATCTTTTTTAGAGTTATCTTTTTTATTTATCTTAAAACCACATTCCCAGGATCTCTCAAGGATGCCCATAAGGATTTAGAGAAGAAGGAATGGTGGCATTAACTGTCGATTTATCTTAGTTCTATTTGTGAGATGTTTTTGTGATACTACCATAGCGATACTTGCTTTGTTTGGTGTATGGAATTTGTTTTAAGACAATTCGTGTAGTAGTTGCATGTTAGGTATTTCATACCTCTCTATGTAACTGGTCTAAAAAGTTTTAACACAACTCAACCATATACTCTAACAGGGTTTTTGTATGTTTGGTAAGTCAAAGTCCACACAATGGATAAAAATCCACCTTGGTTATTAAAACCTAGATGCATCTTGTCTATTTGCTACATCAAAAGGATTGCTAAAGATACCAAGCCTCTATGCAAAGAAAAAAAAACTCATCAATAACTAACAAACATCAAATTTCTATCCATCATCCAACACTTCTTCAAACTAACAACTCCATCCTACATCAAAATATCATTAGTATCACATTCATCCTACATCCACAATATCATCAATACATGTCATGACCATATTAAAGCAATAAAAACATCACACATCATGTATAATCATCATTCATCACATAGATATATAAATCATTCATCCATCCACATAATATGCATACATTAGAAAAGTACAAAAACATCAACATGCATACATCATCATCCATAATCATCTCATAACACATAATAAAGCCGAATTGAAACATGGTATATCTCATATATATAATCAAAACTAAGAATTTCATATACATCATAAAGTAACATGTGTGATATCATAATAAAAAAATACATATATACGAGGCCTCAGCTAGGCCAATGAATGTATATACAAAATATGTATACAAAGTCTCTAATATAATATACATCACAATGATCATGACTCTAATGAGGCGATGGCTATAGCATAACGAGAGACTGATCAGGCTACCTAATGGAGTGACTACCTAACTCTACCCCTGTCTAAGTGTTAGGCTCTCCAAAACAAGGTCGTTGCTAAGCTCAAGGTACAAAAGCATCGTAGAGAGTTTGATAATAGGTAACCCTCTACACTAGCTACTCTCACTCAGCCTAATGCTAAGCCATAAGAATTGACGCGGTAAAAGAAATCTCTATAGACAATATAAGCTGCCTCTCTGTTGCTAGCTCTTGTCAAGTTGCATCCCTCTCCTGCCTAAAACCATCTCTCTCCTATCTCGCAACATCCTGCTCCATAGTTAAAGTTGTAACCTATACCTCTGCAGCCTGTCTCCTAACAATCTCTGCATCTCGGGTCACTGTCAATTATACAATCTGTGTTAGCACCACTACATCCCTAGGTGGAGAAGGAGGACCATGTTGTTGATCCAATTATATAGGATTATCTTGCTCATCCTACTCTATCAAGCTACTCAACAACAATCCTAAGTCCTTGTCTCTTTCCCTTGCGACTGGTAATACCTGCTCTACTAACAGCAACTAGCCCGACACCAATAGGATCTGTGAAATGAAGAGGAATCTGGTGAGCTCACCATTGATCATAATTGGGTGTAGTACCTAGGTTTTTTGGTCCTATAGGACATCCCCATCCAAATGCTGCAAGTGCTCTAAACTCTGCTATTGTTGCATCATGATCAGCCTGGAACCCCCACATTCTGACCTCTCGGGTAGTCCTCCCATAGCGAGCATGGTAAACATTAGGAAAACATGTCTGATGCTCACCAAACTAACGAAGCACCCGATCTCGTAGATAATGCTCGAGTAAAGAATGAACACAGTTGATCAACCAGCAAGTCTACCGACAATCAAAGTTGCTCCTAGTCATCATGCCATGCATCACAATCTAACCATGGCCTCCAAACAAAACCAAACATATCATCAATGACATGACACCAGTAAGATAGCTTACCAGGTTAAGTGTAGTGTAGGAAATCACCATATCTATAAGAATATGGATCATCTAGATCCCAATCCAGAACACCATCTAGTCTCGTCACTGAGATGTGCTCCCAGGCCCACACATTCAACAATGTGACACCAATAGAAATGGAATTGTCTCCTCGATTGGCAACCTTGTGCATGTCCCTATATAGATGTGCAAGGAGACAGGCCCCATGCATGCCTAGTACAATGCTCAATTATTTGCTCAATACATATACCCCAACCAACTCGAAACTGTCTACCTCACCGATTAGGAACGACAAGCCCTAAGACCAAAGCACATAAAACCAAAGAAATAGGATCTTCTCTATCAATGAAAGGAGACAGGTCTATCTTTGACTCCACAACCTAAAGATACCTAACACCAAGAACTCGTCGCATAGCTTGTGTACCCTATCGTATAGAATAAGTCACAAGCTCTCCATGAATCAGAATATAGAGAATCCTCCATACATCCTCCAAGGTAATGTTGTCCTCACCAGTCAGCAAGTGAAAGGATGATGACTTAGAATTCCATCTCTCAACAAGAGCCATCATCGCTCTGTGGCACCTAATTATCGACATATAGTAGATATTTCGTAACCCAACAACATCTAGAGCATCTCGCTCAAGCTCATGGAAACTAGTGATCAAATCAAATAACTGACATGGCCATCGCTTGCTCAAGTAAAGCGGTTTGAGAACCACCTGCAAACATTCAACCCACGACATGAATAAGTTGCTACAAAAACACAAAACGAACCTAAGGTTCAGAATAAACTAGCTAAAACTTTCATAAATAGCAAGAGCGATCTTTTTTGTCAAAAGCGGTCAAGAAAGTCAAAAGTAGACCTTTTTTTCAAAAGCGATCATAAAACTCAGAAGCGGTACAAATAGCAAAAGCGATTTTTTTTTTCAAGAGCGAACATATTTCACAAAGGCAGACATTTTACATAAAGAAAGTCAATAGCGAAAATTCTATTCAAAGGCAAAAGCAATAGGGAGTAGTTAAATCAAGGGCGGTTGAAAAAAGAAAAAGCAACATAGTTAAAAACAACAAAAGTGGTCAACTTAATGTAAAAGCATAAAAATCATAAAATTACCGCTATTGCCTAAAATCTTTTCTTGCATTTATTACTCAAAAACAAAAAGAAGAAAATAGGAAAGGAGAAGGTACATACTGTTGCACTGACGGCAGCGGGCCTCCCAAACTCATGAGCCACCTTTGCGTGATGTGAGGCTCCTGCAATCCTCGACATTGTGACTCGACAATCACAAAATCAAGGAATCTAGAGACAAGATTTTACTAAACGTTGAGAATGCAAATGAGGTAAATTAAACCCTAATACCTATTTTAACCCCCCAAACGCTAATTTTTTACCTAGGAAACCCTCCTAGGTTGAAATTGGGAGCTCTCAAGAACATCTAAACTATAAATGAGGGTCCTATAAGCTTAAATTTTTGTCCTCTATGCATCTGAACTGAAATTGAACCTTGTGGTGAGCTCGACTTGAAAATGATTTGCCCGGCGACCTCACCTAAGGTATCCCTGGTATACCATCTTTCCGGCTGATCACCAAGGGCACAATGGGGCGTAAAAATTTCAAATCTTGATCATTAACATCAAATTCTTTGAAACAAAGCAACCAATACTGTCTCAAAGAGGGGCAAAATCTTGAACTGAAATAACCAACCCTGGCATATGGCACATCGTTGACATTTTTATGCATCATGGGCATTGAACATCGCGTAATAAAATTACATTTCCACATCCGGTGCGTTACAGGCCTAATTTCCTTTATTGGTGGATTATATTGCATTTGTTTGGTGAATTTCCTTTTTTATAAATAATTTTTTGGCTAATTGAGTAGAACATTTGGTACATTGCAAATCTACCTTTATTCCTCTTGATTAAATAAATAACATCAATTATTTAATTATATCGCTAATTTACCCTATTCCTCTTAATCAATTAAATTATTACCACTTAATAGTTTAATTAAATCACTTTCCCCTAAACTTGAATGATTAAATTAATTATTCAAAACATCATCCAAAAAGGTCAACAAAACAAATACAATTTCGTTTGTAAAAGTCAAAAATGAATTGCACATTCAACTCAAAAAGCTTAATTAATTAATTACCTTCAACCCACTTTTATGATTGAGAAAATTACGATCCACTGATCGCTCACTTTGATTGGCTAACTGATTCATCTATTTCCTGACTAATACATCTATTTCCTGGTCGATTCATCTATTTCCTAACTAATCCATCTATTCTTCAATCCCACTGAAATCTCAACATGATTTCCTCAATTCCACTGGTTAGGCAATATATTTCTTCTGATTGATCAATTAATATCCTTAATTGATTCGATCACATAAGCTAATTGAGTAATCTAATTCTTCTCAACAACTTTCAACCATTGATCTTGATTCAACATTGTTATGATCTTGCACGTTCATCTCAAATCGTAAAATCTATATAACAATCCTCTTCATCTTCAAAAACGATCGAAGAATTGACATCTTTTGTGTAAAGAAGTAATGCTAAATCAATCATTGATTTCTTGAGAGCTTTTACACACATCTTCGATCACCATTCACGCACATTGAAGCTTTTGCAAACACATAATGGAGGCTTCAAATTGATACAACACAATTCACATCATTGCAGATACACTTCGACATGAGATGGGTAACAATATAGTTTAGTGAATTCATTGTTTGTTCTTTGTTTGCTAATACTTATTTCGTTGAATTTGGTAAGTTAATACTATTCATTTCATGAGTAATGGGTATGGAATCTATCTTTTGTTTGAATTAAATCTTGTTTAATTCATTTATGTTTGGTTTCCTATTGCTTCTCGATTTCCCCCTTACAACAACAACATATACATTTTAGTTAATATTTTTTGTAGTATGGCAAGTCATTGAATGGTGAAAATTCAACCTTGAAGGCCTTGATTATTGAAAGGCATTTCATTTTGGAAATTCTTCATGCCTTAGAATTTGGCCCTAGTTTTTTGCATTCGATGATACAAATTCTCTTTGCTAATGACTTAATGGATATGCCATTAATGGTCATCAATATGTACTATTTAACATTTTAAATTTTTTTCACTAAGTTTACCCTTTTTCTCCTTCCGTTTATGTAGTAGTTGTAAATGGATTTGAGAATTCTACTAGAAGACTATCTAAAGACCTAGATGAAAAAAATCTTTCCTTTCAAATTGCACTTTATAGCAAGTCAATGCCACTTTATTTGATGATTATTTTCCCAAATTTCTTGAAGAGGAAAATTTAATATCTAAAGTTCTAAATTATCTTGATATTTTTACCCTAACCTTAATTTTTCTTATTAAATAGGTAAAAACTTAGTGCTTTAGTCAAAGTTGGTTGCCTTACCAAACACACTTTATCAATTCTATAGAAATAGATTTTCTATATGAAGATGTTGAAATTCATCACTATTCCTCTTTCCTTTCTATCTACACTTTTTTATTATAAAATTATTTTATCTATATAGCTAAGAAAAATATTGTTTAATGAATTTCAAGGCTTTTGCTCTAGTTGGTAAATCCTAGACTTGTTTGAAGAAAGTTATCACAACCACTATTGTATACTTAATATCTCATCATGCACCATTTGATCCTACCTCTAATAGGTTAGAATGAATTCTCAAGAATTTCTATGTGCCAAATTTTAAGGATTTAGATGGTTGCATAGTGAATTTGGAACTTCACTACAAAAGTTGTTGGGTAGTTTATATTACTTGACATTAAGAATCAAATCCATACTTTTTGTGTTAAATGAATCACTTAGGTTGTGAAGGGTGGTAAAGCCTAGAAAATAATGATAAATGAGTTACATCTCTCAAGGAATTCCTTATAATATAGTGGCATGGAAATATGTTGTTTATAAATTCTCCTTGGTTACCTTATGCCTATCAAGATTATGGACATAAGGTTTAGGCTAGGGAAATTGTCAAACATTAGTTTTTATGAAATGGGAATGGTTTCCATTTTTTGTTCACCATTATTACCCATTCATGATTGTCTCCCATTATCAACCTCTACGAGTCACTATTTGTAGAGGTACATGTAACATACCCAAAATTACAATGATCAAAATTTCTTACTTTAAACAACTAATACAATCACATAAGATACTATGAAAGTATGAATACAAAAAGTTATATTTATTAGCAACATAATCTTTGCAAGTACAATAATAAATAAATCCAAAAAAATAGTACATCCATCCAATAGGTACCACAATCGATAATACATCTGGTCACAACCACAACTCATAATGATATACATTAATAACTACCACATATGAAATAATGGTCAAATACAATGACACAAATTATAAGTGTAGTCACTATTCTAACTACAAACAACCCCTTTGAGATCCTACTATGTATGGGGAAGGTGTTTTACACCCAAATATAAAAGGAACACTATCCTCCCGATCTATCAGTTTGGATTGAAGTGTATAAACAAATAATTCAATAGCAATGCATTATAGAAACAAGTATAATAGCTATCTTAGTAGGTTCTTTCTATTTTCCACACACAAACACACACCCATATCTATGTTAAGGATTTTCACTATTGCCATAGAGGAATTCCATACGAGAATAAATAATTCATAATATTATGTGTTAAGTTAACAATCAACATGCATCAAATCAAAATACAACACATATGAAAATAATAGAATACAAGATTACACAAGAATCAATTTTTTCTTACATGAAAAGCCCTTATGAGAGAAAATTCATCACCAAAAGATGTTCATAAATTTTATTTAGAACCAACACAAATTCAATAGAATAAGGTCTTTAGAAAAGATTTTATAGAGTCTCAATCTAAAACAAACCTTTCTTTTGCAATTTATTAAGTGTTTACACACCAAATATGTACAAATTTATTTAGTGTCTATTATAATGAGTTTGTAACCTATAGTAACCTTGGCACATTCACACAAACTGTTATATCTAGATGTACTCATGGGAATACCAACCATCTAACTATATAACTAATTGATAGAATACTAACTCATGTAAACTTATTCCATAAATATGTGATGTCAACATACCATGCTTACCACTGAGTAAGATGTTTCCACATGAGCAAGTTCCTTGAAAACTTTGTTTTTGCATGCTATGAAACAATAGTTACATTCTTTACATTATTGGTACCAATATGTTTCTTGTATAACCACCACTACTAACTTCTTGTTTGGATAGCACATACAAACACATCTTCACTCTAGATTGATTACAATATTCTATATCATCTTCTAGGATATTACTCAACCCTCGTATTATTCTCACATGCTCACTAATTCTATTGCAAGTGCATGAGCATCATTAATCATGCTTCTATCAAGTACTAAAGATCTATGTGATGGCAAGTTTTGGGTATGTGCATGATCATCATGGAAAAAACAGGCCCTTAAGTGGCAAAAAATTCAGAAAAATCAAAGTTAGGAAACTTGACGTAAAAATTTGAATAAGTTATCATAATGACATTTTAGTATATATAGAATGGTACAAATTGAGAATTTGTTTTCTAAACCACTAGGTTTATTTAAGAAAAAATCTATTTGAGGTGAAAATTTGAAATTTCAATGTAGTAGTACTTAAATTTTAGGAGGAAAAAATAAGTAGGTGTTTGTCGACCACCCCAACCACAATAAAGGCAGAAGTAATATTTTAGATATAGGTAGAGGAACTCATGTCCCAATGTGAGTACATATTTTTTGTAATTTTTTTCCAAGTAAATAGTGAAATTATGATTTTTTATTACAAATTTTAAAAATATAAAACTTGTATGTCTAACCACCACGCCAAGCTTGGTCAAAGCTTCATGTGAAAATTCAATTTTTAATGAAATACTATATAGTATCACGAGAAGAGCATAGAGATGTGACACATGTTTTAGTTCAAAAATATGATATGGATTTGAAGCTATAGATGTTTTTTAATCAACCTATCAATCAGGACTTTAGTCATAATTCAAATAGAAAATGAATAATAATTATTTATTAAATTCAAAGTAAAGAATAATTTATATTGGTGGAAAGCTGAGAATCTCCCTTAAAAACCCTTTTTGTTTCATCAATTTTGAGTAAAAAAAAGTCGTCAGCCACATACCCATCATATCGCCACTTTTTGGCCCATCATGATCCCACACATACCCTTCTTCTAGATACCTTACAATGGTTATCACACCATCTGCATATGTAGACAAGCCATGTATGATGCACCACAACCATTGCCACATCATTACCTCATGTTAATGGACATAAAATGGTATACCACAATCGGAGAAAATCATTACATTTCAAAGAAATTAGATTTCCACAGCCATATCAAATAAAGAGTGTCTTTTTTGGATTAAATGACATGTGATTTGTTTGCATCAACATTTCATGTCACACTCTATGATCTATCATCAAGATGAGAAAGAGTTGAAGGAGAAAAATGGGTGATTGCAGATCAAGATAAGTTAAAAAGAGAGGAAGAAGGGAGGTTGCACGAGTTTCAAGATGGGAATAAAGGATGAGAAAAAATCAGAAAAGAAGATCAATGAAGGGAAACACACTACAAGAAGATCATTTCATTTTAGTGCATTCTATCACATTTCATTGTAAAGTAGACTATAGATAAACTCTTACCACAAAGATTCTTGTAGTTGAATATCACCTAAATCACAACAATCTATAAACCACACAAATTAACTAGATGATTCCACTTTCACAACACATGGCCACATCATAACGAACATAGTCCAACACATAGACATAACCAAGACTTCACAATGTGCTACAAAACACTAGTATGAACATCAATAAGCACATATAATACAAATAACATCACATGGAACATGCCAAACAAGACATTGACCTCTAAACATTAGAAGTCCACAATATAAGACTACATAGTGCATCCTAACCAAACTAGGACCCACTTCCCAAAGAGTAGTTTATAACTCACTTACATAAGAATGAAGGTAAACTATAACATCCATAGAATACACTACCTCAATAGTTAGTATTAGCATGCATGCTTATACAAAATACCATTCAACTTCATAATGAAGAATCTCTTGCCTCTAGTAATGGAACATGAGTAATAATACATAAACAACTTTCCAATCTTATGTTAATGAGAACTCTAAGAGCTAGTGTGGTGCAACATGCATATAGGGAGAAGAGAAAGCTCAATCCTTTGGCCAAACATATCCAAGGGAAAAAAAATCTCTCAGGTGTTAGAATATGAAGTAGAGAAGATAATGGTAAGAGTCCATAACAAGGATACACAATTACTCATACTTTAAACTTTCAAGATCCTCAAGATACTTAAGTCTGGTAGAATATGATAATTGAATTTCCATTAGGCTAACTCATTGACCACCTAGTATACTATATTGGTCACAACTCTTAAAGGAGTAACTAGCTGAGACCAAACTATTTTGGGAGATTATAAACATCAATTAGGGATTTTAGCCTAGAAATTAGATAAACATTGTATCATACAAAAGTATTTACTATTGTATGATGGACAAAATCACCAAAGATAATATAGATGAACTTATAAGTGAAATTTGAGGTTAAAACACTCAAAAACTAGGCTCCCCCCGTGACCAGTGCCTTATCTAGTACAACTTTATATCTTTGGTGCACTAGGTAGTGCAAATGTACCTACCTAACATGCTTGATTGCACATATGTATCTTGCTAGCATACTAAGAGACACAAATGTACCTTAAGGGGCATGTAACCTAGAGTACATATTTTCAAAACTTAATAATTCAAATTAATTCTTAATGTTTATTCAACATATTGAATAGTGAATACAATAGAAAAAGAAAAGTCTCACATATTATCCCAAAAAAATAACTCATACTCATATTTTTACTTGTACATAATACTTTAAAAGAGAGTAACTTTTGAATGGTACCCTTAGGTTGCAATCCCATGGATGGGCTTCAAGAACTACTTTTATGTAGTAGGGGGTCTCATGAGGCAAAAAATTATAAAATGCTACAAAATTAATTAGAATCTTTTTGATAAATAAGAGCCCCTACCTTTTAAAGTGTGATTTTAAGTGGGTGCATTTGGGATGAGGCTAGAAATTTTCCCACTAACTTAGAAATTTTTCTATCACTTGTCAATCATCTAAAAATTTTAGATTCCCCCCAATTATTTTTTAATCATTTTACATTTATATATTCTATTACATTTCGAAAGGAAACACAGGTGGTGGAAACAATTTTCTACACTGAATCTATTAGGAGAGAGTTGCAAAAAATTCTAAATCAATTAACATTTACAGATTTAGATGCACATCTAAAAACACATAAACAAATATTCAAAATAGAATAAACTCATAACACAACATATACGTGGGAAATACCTTTTGGGAAAAAACCCACACTCCAAACACTCAACTCAATTGTATTAATCAACAACAACAACAGTTACAATACAATCTCAGAGCTATTCTCTTCAAGGGTTTTCACACTATTATAGGATTCTGGAATAATTATGGCAGAATAACGACATCTCTGAAAATATTCAACCTATCTCATAAAACGTGCTAAGGAACCAACATATAAATAGAGCTCAAAATGAAAAGGTAGGCTCCCATGGTTTCCAAAACAAACTTCAAAGCCCAAGAGGTAAGTTGTGTCAAAAAATAATAACTTGCTAATCCATGAAACACTGCACATAGCAACTTCCAAAAGCAACAACACCTATCTCATCTATAACGGTCATCTTGCCAAATACAATGTAAGTTCAACATGGAAATTACAATAACCAAGAATAGGTGCTTTCCTTACCTCACACCACTTAACAAACATGAACTCCACTATAAATTCTAGCTACTAAAAGACAACTCCAATCCATAATAGAATTTGCAAACCAAGACTCTTTAGTCAACAAAGAAAATTGCCAAATCAATTTCCATTCCAAAATGGAAATATATGACAACATCTCCCCAAAATATAGTCTCTTCCAAGTGAGTTACAACTTCCTAAAAAATAGGGATTATGCCATCTCATCACCTGCCATGTAGGATGCCACCTCACAAAGAGGTCCCACGAAGATGAATGACAACTTACAAAGTTAATAACTTAGGATAAAAATAATTGTGCAACAATTCATTAAAAATAATTCACCATGTTGAGACTCTAAGGTTTAGACACCTCAATCCCAACTTTCTCCCACTTGTCGAAGACTTGTCAAGAGTCTACAACATCAACTGCTTAAGGCCCCAAGGCCCATGGAACTGGCCCACTATCTGAACTTCTCAATGCTCACTGGCTTCGTCAATGCATCTGCGACATTTTCTAAAGTATCAACCTTTTCCAACTTCACCTTTCCATCTTCTACCATATCACGAACAAAATGAAACTGTACATCAATGTGCTTTGTTCTGGCATGGAAAGTAGGATTCTTAGCTAAGCTAATGGCACTTTGAGTGTCATAATAGATCGTAATCTGTCTAGCATCAAAACCAATATTAGAACACAACCGTTTAAGCCAAATGGCTTCCTTACAAGCATGAGTGGCTATCATATACTCTACTTTTGTCATGGAAAAAGAGATTACACCTTGTTGCTTACTCATCCAATTGATAGCACCACCAAACATCGTGAAAACATATCCACTGGTGGATCTCCTGCTGTCAACGTCACCTACCCAATCTGAATCCACAAGCTCATGAATACAAACTAAATGTTGAGGTCCAGTAGGAAAGCCATGAAAACATAAGGAATACTCAAAAGTACCTCACAAATATCTAAACACTCTCTTCACCACATTCCAATGCACTTGTCCAGGATTAGCCATAAAATGACTAAAGACTCCCACTACTTGGGCAATGTATGGCCTCGTATAGACCATAACATACATCAGGTTGCCTACAAAACTCACATATGGTACTTTGGTCATGTCCTCAATCTCAATAGGAGATTTTGGACAATCCTCAACTGATAACTTCGTCCCTTGCAAAACAAGAACTACCAAGGATATGCAAGATGACATGTTGAATCTCTCCAAAATTGAGTTCACATACTTGCTTTGGCTTAACCAAAGCTTTCTGCTAGATCTATCTCTTCTAATCTCCATCCCTAGAATATACCTTGATGCACCTAGATCTTTCATATCAAACTATGTTGACAACTAAAACTTCAAATCTAAAATCATACTACCATTCCCAAAAAACAACATATCATCTACATACAATGCAATAATGAGAATGCGACCATTTTCAGTTTTGAAATACACAAAATGGTCAGATTTAGATCTCTGAAATCCCAAACTGAACACGTAGGTGTCAAATTTTTGGTACCACATCCTAGGAGATTGTTTCAAACCATATAGAGATTTCTTCAACTTACATACCAGATGTTCTTTACCTTCAACCACGAAGTGCTCTGGTAGTGAAATGTAAATCTCTTCCTCCAAGTCACCATGAAGGAATGTTGTCTTCACATCCATCTGCTCAATCTCTAAATCATACGCCGTAGCAAGTGATAATAGGAAATGCATGGATGTCAGCTTTGCTACAAGAGAGAAAATCTCACCAAAGTCAATTCCCTCCTTTTGAGAATACCCCTTCGTGACTAACCGTGCCTCATGCTTCTCAACACTACCATCATGACCCAATTTCTTCTTGAACACCCATTTACAACCAACGAGTTTGTGTCCTTTAGGCAAAGGTACCAAATCCCAAGTATCATTTTTCTTTAATGCAACCATTTCTTCGTCCACGGCTTTCAACCAAGAATCTGCATCATCCATACCCATAGCCTCTTTAACAATCCTAGGCTCATTAGTGTTAGCAATCAAAGCAAAAACACAATTTGAATCCAACAATGAATATCCAAATCTATCCGGTTGTTTCTTCTCACGTGTAGACCTCCTCACTAGCCGAGGTTGAGGTTCTTCATCTTCTTTAGAACTTTTTGAGCTTCTCAAGTTCTCCTTATCATCAAGTCCATTTTGGGCTTCAGGTTCAACTTTCTTAGAGTCAAGAGGAAGCTAAACCACATCTTCTTTATTTTGTTCTTCTGTAGGCTGCAAAATGGTGGAAGAAGGCTTCATCTCTCTGAAGATAACACTTTGACTGTAGAGAAATTTTTCGGCCACTGGATCCCAAAGCTTGTACACTTTCACACCAATACCATATCTAATGAAGATACACTTGACAACCTTGTTTTCCATCTTTGACCTTTTCTCCCTTGGCACATGAGCATATGCCTTGCAACCAAACACACGAAGATGTCTTAATGAGGGCTTCTTGCCTAACCACGCCTCCATAGGTGTCTTATCAACAAGAGTTGATGTAGGAGATTTGTTTACTAGATAACATTTAGTGGCAATAGCTTCAACCCAAAACTTTTTTTCAAGGCCAACTGCACTTAGCATACTCCTAGCCCTCTCCATCAATGTTTTGCTCATTCTCTCTGCAACTCCATTCTGCTGAGGGGTATATGGGGTTGTCTTATTCCTTTCAATCCCATGTTCTTTACAAAATTTATCAAATTTTGCAGAACAAAACTCACCACCGTTGTCAGTCCTCAAACACTTTATCTTTCTACTAGTCTGATTTTCTACCAAGGCTTTAAACTCCTTAAACTAACTGAAGACTTCAGATTTACTTCTGAGAAAATAAATAAATGTCCTTCTACTAGAATCATCTATGAAAGAAATAAAATATACAAATTTTGATAATGAACATTCACAGGACCAAAAGCATTAAAACACACATAGTCCAAAACCCTAGAAGACTTATGAGAACTTTTATTAAATTGCACACAATTTTGTTTACCAACGATACAATGTTCACAAAAGTCGAACTCGAGATTGCAATCTTAGATTTCAAGGTTTTGAGACCCTTCTCACCAATATGGCCAAGTCTCTGGTGTCATAACATCGTCTTCTCCGTTGGTAGCTTCATCTCCAAAGAGTTAGCACCCTTTGGTACCCATAAAACACGACCATTGGAAGTAGATGCAACATATTTCTTCACTGCTTTATTTGATGGTGAAAATGAATCTAAAATTTTCTTCTTCGACTTGTCAAAAGAACTATTGCACTGTACCGCGCATGCATCTAGCTTGTACAGGGTTCCTATCTGAACTCCTCTAGCCAAAACCATAGCTCCTCTAGTCATCTTACATCCTCCACTCGAGAAGACAACTTGCACACTTGCATCATTCAATTTACTCACTGAAAGAAGGTTTTGTGCCAAACCCAGGATATGCAAAACACCATCAATTCCCTTCACTCTACCATCCGGGAATCGTATCCTAACTCTTCCATGGCCAACTATCTTCAAATGAGAATCATCACCGAGATACACCTTTCCACCATCATATTCTTCATATTTCGAGAACTAATCTATATGTGATGTCATGTGAAAAGATGCCCCAGAATCAATTAACCACACATCTTCTAATGCTTGCATTGCCAAAGCTACAACCAATGCTTCACTGAAATAATCAATTTCAATCCTTCCAGATGTGCTTTCCATCCTTTTCTGCAATAGGATATCAAGAAAATCACTTATGTAAAACTCCCATTGAAATTTAGATCAGTACAAAAAACCCAACAAACCCCACAATTGAGATCAAAGGTGATTAGGCTCTGATACCAACTAAAAGGAAACACGGGTGGTGGAAACTGTTTTCTACACTGAATCTATCAGGAGAGAGTTGCAAAAAATTCTAAACCAATTAACATTTATAGATTTAGATGCACATCTAAAAACACATAAACAAATATTCAAAACAAAATAAACTCATAACACAACATATACGTGGGAAACCCTTTTGGGAAAAAACCCACACTCCAAACACTCAGCTCAATTGTATTAATTAGCAACAACAACAATTACAATACAATCTCAGAGCTATACTCTTTAGGAGTTTTCACACTATTATAGGATTATGAAATAATTCCGACAGCATAACGGCATCAAAATCTTCAACCTATCTCATAAAACGTGCTAAGGCACCAACATATAAATAGAGCTCAACATGAAAATGTAGGCTCCCATGGTTTCCAAAACCAATTTCAAATCCCAAGAGGTAAGTTGTGTCAAAAAACAATAACTTGCTAATCCATGAAATGTTGCTCATAGCAACTTCCAAAAGCAACAACACCCATCTCATCTATAACGGTCATCTTGACAAATACAATGTAAGTTCAACATAGAAACTGCAATAACCAAGAATAGGTGCTTTCCTTACCTCACACTACTTAACAAACGTGAACTCTGCCATAAATGTTAGCTGCTAAAATACAACTCCAATCCATAATAAAATTTGCAAATCGAGACTCTTTAGTCAACAAAGGAAATTGCCAAATCAATTTCCATTCCAAAATGGAAATATATGACAACATCTCTCCAAAATATAGTATCTTCCAAGTGAGTTCCAACTACCTAAAAAATAGGGATTATGCCATCTCATCACCTGCCATGTAGGATGCCACCTCACAAAGAGGTCCAACAAAGATGAATGATAACTTAGGAAGTTAATAACTTAGAATAAAAATAATTATGCAACAATTAATTAAAAATAATTCACCATGTTGATACTCTAAGATTGAGACACCTTAAAAATAATTCACCATGTTGAAACTCTAAGATTGAGACACCTTAATCCCAACATTTAAATATACAAAATAATAAATTTTAAGAAACCACCACCTTATATAAACTTTGGAGCTTAAACTTTTAAAATTAAGCTGCTCTACACCTAACACTCACCCTGTCCATGGAACCGCAGCCTTAACATCCCCTGTCTAAAGTCTAAATTCGTCATTGCGAGGCAAATTCCTTTTTAAAGACGTCCACTGCACTTTAGTGACTGTAACAAAAAAAGATGGCGAAGGGACTGGCGTACAAGGTGAAATCATGGAGAACAGAGGAGGGAGCAACCGTTTATTCGGTATTTTCGTGCGCAGATGACGTGGAGCATCGACGACACCGTAGGAACCCATTTCACGTTAAATATCTCCAAGCTGTTCTCTCCACATTTGAATCGGTAACCACATCTATTCTCTGTAAAACGATTTTAACCTCGAACTCGTTAATTATACTCAGTTGCCCCAAAATATTTATATATGCTGCATAACTTTGCTCATCTCAAGGCTTTATTTCTTCTTGCCTTTCTTGAGCTTTTGGCTTTTGGAGAATAATCCAGGATTTCCGTTTCACAGCATATCTACTCACTTAATTGGTAACACGCTTTTCATTTAAAGACATGAAATTTTAGTTTAGTTTGGTACATTTTTGGATTTGCATAATCACATTAAAAATACCAAGCTAAATGCATTTCATTGTTTACCAGTTTTGATTCGCATGAAAGCATTACAGCTTATTTTGCGCCAATCATAACATTAACGCCTGTATCATGTAGCTTTGCAGAAAAAATCAGGCACTGCCCAAAATTTTAGGAGTTCTTTTTAGGCAATCAGTTCTATAATTTGTTTCTGTTTATTTTAAATAATTATAAATTATAATTTTTTTAATTATTAAATTTTATCTCTCAAATTTAAAAGGAAGTATAAAAAGGAAGAAAAGATAAAATATACTGTAGAATAAATTTGTGGTTAGACAGTAGAATAAATATTTAGGATA
>VDFB02063652.1:135938-192561 GCA_007258455.2 Sequoia sempervirens | reverse complement strand
TTAATTAGATTTGCAAATTCAAGAATGCTATCATTTGTAAAAGCTAAAATAAAAATACCTGGAAAACGTGGGTCCCCGTATGAGCATCAACATCACTAAAGGGATCATCAAAAAGATAAACATCAGCATCTTGATATAGAGCGCGTGCAATCTGTATCCTTTGCTTTTGCCCACCACTAAGATTTATCCCTCTTTCTCCAATTTCTGTTTGGTCCCCATAAGGGAACAATTCAAGATCTTTTTTAAATGCACAAGCCTGCAGTACAGTCTCATACCTGGTTTTCTCCCATTCCCTCCCAAAAAGAATATTGTCTTTTATTTTTCCACTTTGTATCCATGGAGACTGACTAACATATGCCTTCGTACCACTTATCTGGACAGATCCTGAAATTTTAGGTATTTCCCCTAGTATACAGGATAGGAGGCTTGATTTGCCTGAACCAACTGTTCCACACACTGCAACCCTCGTGCCTCTCTTTACTTGAACATCTAAGCCTCTAATGGTTGGACTAGGGGCAGCAGGATCCCAAGAGAACACCCCTTCTTGGATCTCAACTGCCATTTCTGTTAAATCGTTAGAGACTTGCTTTACTGCATCTGGTTGCAGCTCCTCCTGCTGCAAAAAGTCTGCTATACGATCTAATGACACTTTAGTTTGAGCAATGATAGAGATTAAGTCAGGAAGTTTGTATATAGGATCCTGGAGTATCCTTAAAGTTGCAAGTGTAGAGAGAATCCTGCCTGTGGTCAAAGGCAGTCCTATCATTGTACATGTACCAAAAGTAACAATAGATACAAAAGCAGGTGCTCCCCAGAAGAAAAATGTTATCCAAGCAAGCCCAAAAAAATCTTTTTTCAGCCAAATACATTCTTCCTTCCTCAATGTTTCGAGTTTCAGCAGAAATCTGGTCTCCCACGCTTGCAGTTTTAAGATTTTCATATTTCTCAGTATTTCAGAGGTAGCCTTCATCCTTTCGTCTCTTGCTTCCATTATCTTTTTATTATACTCTTTTTGCATTTGCCCTAGTGGAAAATTTGCCATCATAATTAACACCGTGGTTGCCATTCCTGCAAGAGAGGCCAATCCCAATAGAACAACTAGGGCCAGAAGAACTTGAAAAGGTGCTATCCATATGTCATGAACATACTCACTGAAATCTCCAATACGCTGAGCATCAACACTCATGTAATTGATTATCTCGCCACTTGTATGCTTTTGTCTTGATTGACTTGAAAGCATCAAACCCTTCTTGTATATAGCAGATGTCAATGCTGCCTTCACACGTATGCCTATGTGAACTGCTGTGAAAAACCAGTGCCGTTGTGACAAAGATTCCACTACCTTTGCAAGAAAAAATGCACAAGCTAGAACAATGCCTTCACTAGCAAACTGTTCCTTTCCAGCAAGACACTGAACAAAGTTATCTATAAAATAAGGACCTACATATGATGAACAAGAAGTCATTATTGCCAGGAATGCCGTAAAAAGTAAATCCTTCTGAACAATGAAAACTAACATTTTTGCTGTCGAAAAGGCACCACTTTCTTTGGCATCTAACTGGTTTCTAAATTTATGGTAAACGTGGTCAGCCTTGTGGAAATCTGCAACTTGAGGTACATCATCTATGTCCAAAGGTTTCTCATGGCCAACATCAAGCAAAGGCTTCATCCAATAAAATGTCATCCGGCTGAGAAAGCTTGCTGTTGCATAAGGAGTGACTTTTGGCTTACGGTTTTCAGAAATTTCTGGAATATTATTCAAGAGAGGTTCTTCGATGCTTTGAGTTAAGGAACTCTCACCAGTTTTGCCAAAAGAACTGGCATAACTCAAAAAAGCTGAAAGGAAAAGAGCCAGAATTTCAACCACGATACTCAGGGTAATATGCTTTTGTTGCTTGAACTCTTGAATATCGAGGAACAGGAAGAATGCATAAAGAATCAATGAAAAGATCCACCACATGCGAAGTAAAAGTGGGAGCTTCTCTTTACTTTCTTTTGTGAGAGAATAATATGCATAACCTGAGATGATAGCCCAAGCCATGGCCTGAAAAACATACTCTCCTTCGGCTCCAAAATCTTTAGGCCTTTCCTTTAGCCACCAATATAAAGGACTCCATATTCCAAGTAAGGTATACGACACTGATAGAGAAATGCAACTAAGTAGGACCATTTTATGCATAACCCCAAATTGCAATGTTTTGGAATGGGTAGGTTTCAAAGCAGAGGATTCAGGCCTATGTGTACAAAATCTACACATTCGCCAAAAAAAGGGAAGTATAAGACAAACAGCAAAGACCAGGTGAAGTACAATTGCAAGTGCATGCCGCATGTAAACTCCAAAAATACTATCTGCAAGTTCTTCCCATTTCCTATCTCCATCCAGTCGCATCAATTGTGTTGCCCAAATGGACTCCATCACTACAAGCAAGCCATATACAAATATCAATATTGTTTTTGCATTCCCAAATTTAGTTTTTCTCAAGAGTGTGTAACGATCTAGAATACCCACTTACTCCTACTTGGAAAACAAGTCCCATTTATATTTTCCATTCATGAACTCATTAACAAGTCAGATTTCTACAAAATGGATGTTCTAACTTCAAAGTTCTAACATGAATGCTAAATGCATAACTAATTGATTCAATAACCTACGAATGCATAACTAATTCCACAGTAAAAACAGCACTAGTACTGAGGCATTGCAAAAATACCAAATTTTCTCCTATGCTTCTCAAGTAGTTGTCTGTGCATTTTTTTTTTTTCAGACCTATAAACTGCAGTGTGTCTGATAAACTTTTTTCATCTGGTGAGGTTGGTGCGACATGCCCTCCAGTACCAAGAGGAGGGGGGAGACTAGACCTCATGACCTCTTGCCTGAAACAGGATGTTTTAGCCGATCAAACTAGATCCCCTGCCCCTTCCATGCATCTATTTACTACACCAAGTTACTACCAGAGAAAAACATTAATAGATTTTGAGCTTGTGCAATCATTGCTGATGAAATATAGATCAATAAATTTAATTTAAAAACTAGGCAATTAAATTTTGATATTAATATCATAATTCGACACACTTAAAAAACATCCTTTTGTCAAAAACAAAAACAACACTGCAAGTAGCTGTAATGCATTGTATGGCAACGAGATGAAATACAGACATTGCCAATCATATATGAACCATTTACTAACATTTCATGGCGGCAATTGGCATGAGCTGTTCCTCTGTTGATGTTGGTGTCGGCGTGAGGTTCTCTGTTCTTTGTTTCGAGCTTCTCTGTGTTTGTGCTGATATTCTTCTGGGTGTATCAGTTGGGACATAATAAATGTTTATTGGGATTATCGACAAGCTAGTTGAAGACAAATAAAGAGAGAGAGGCTTTGATTATTTCAACGCAGAATGTAACAAATCAATATGTACACGCAAAAAGTCAAAATCAATATTCTCGCAGGCCACGAAATTAAAAAAGAAACATATTTAACGCAGTGTAGTCAAATGAGACTGGAGAGTTAAAAGTGGGCTTGCGTGGAAGGAAGTCATTTGCCATCGAGACCGTCAATCACTAGGTCAGCATGGAATGCATCACTGGCCGAGTGTTACGTTCTAATTTGTTTTTCTTGAAAAATGTATATATTTTCTTTTTTATTTATAGTAATAATAGAAAATAAAATTTCGAAGGAGGCATTTTTAAGTCCATCACTCTGAAAGTAACGATTCAGACTGGAAAAGTATTTCACAGAAGAATAAGTCAGAAACATTTTTAGAGCAGATTACACATAACAAACAAGAAAAAATTACATACATTTACTCTTTCGTGATGATATTAAACATTGGAAATAAAGACCCATTTTGATCTTTAGCAATAACTGTCAGTTAGGACTGCACTTTAGAAACTTGCGTTTGGAGCTCCGAATTGATATTGGTTATCTCCTTCAAAGTTTTAGCAATCAAGAGTAGATTGCTACAACATTTATTAGATAAAACACCATGCATAATCACTTCCATAGAAGGAAAAGCATTAGAAAAACTAGCCTTACATCTCAAAGTATCCAAATATGAAGAAAGATAGATTGACGAAAAGATTTTGAAATTATATTTCTTAAACAATGCAACCCTAAAAGAGTTGATTTCCATTTTAATTTTCTAATAAATATTGCAAGAATAAAGGTCATAATTGTTTCCCAAATTTGTTGAGTATGCTTGCAAGTCCAAAAAGTATGTTTAATTGCTTCCAACTTGTGATAGAAAGGACATTTGGTGGAACAAGTGAGGAGAAAAGAGAGGCGTTCTCCCATAACAATTTATAATGAATAATCTTCCATGCAAGAAATTGAGCTTTGGCCCCAGCTTTCGATTTCCACACAACAAAGCTTAAGCTAAACCACTGGGCCTCAGACCAATTCACTTTCCATTTCAAATTCAATCTTAGTAGTATTTGGATTGGAGCGGATTTGAAGGTAAATTAGTTTGAGAGGGAAAATTTCGATGTTATAGCATGGAAACCACCTCCACTCTTAAAAAAAAATTCAAGAAAGGGGAATAGAAAGTTTTAATTGAAGAGTTAAAGGAACAACATCTTGCATCTTGTGAATGTTGTTGATAAGAGCATTGGACAATTTGAAGTCATGATTGAGTTGCATGCCACTTTTCCAAGATAATGAGGTGAACTCCCAGATGTCCCTGAATTCCATGATGCCTTTTTTGAATAAGATCTTGCTATGCAATTGAGCATTAGTAGCAAGAGGCTGCTCGTGATTGCATATCAATCTATTCCACCAAATAGATTAAGTAGAAAAACTCATGCCATGACTAAGATCCTATCCTTTCCATTCAAGAAGCGGAGATATAAGTTGCCATACTTTTCATATGCTTAAAAAATGTCTAAAGGCTTGAGGTTTGAAGTATTTTTCCATAAGAATTTTATCTTTCCACCCAACCTCTTTCTAAGCATTATTGGCTTTAGCAATGGCAATTTTGTGCCTAATAAGAGACTTCCATGGCGCAACTCCATGAAGAGATCTAGTAATCTATTTAGCTATGAGGCAGATCCCTTGTTGAGGGATCAATCACTCATAAACCCCCTTTGTGTTTTGGTTGAATACAATAAATCAATCAAGTAATTAGATGACCTTTTTTGTTGTTCCATTTTTCCTAAAGAAACCCTCTAATTAATTGAGTTAGTTGATTATATTTATTTTTTAAAGGAAGCCAACATGATGAGATGTAAACATGACTAGCTATGAGGATTTTGTTGGAAATTTGAATGCAACCAACCAATGAAAGAAATAAGTTTGACCAAAGTTCAAGCTTGCTTTTTTAAAATTATTGATGAACAATTTCCATATATTTCAAATAATGAAACCTCGATCCCAAAGGGGATGACAAGGTATCTTGAAATAACACGATGATTGTTGAATTTCCATTATAGAGGAATCCAAGGAGGTGGCTAATCAGTTGAAGTCATGCAAAATTCAGTTTTATTAAGAGAGAGTTGAGATCTTGTTGCTAAACAAAATAGGTCCAAGACATCAAGGGTGTTATTAAGTTCTTCTTGAGAGTTTTGAATGAATAGTAAGCTATCATAAGCAAAATGAGAATTAAGGGCCACTTCATTGCCAAGTAACTAGTTTATCTATCTTATTACATAATTTATATAGGAAGCACCGAGGTACATCAATTTGAATGAATCCATTTTGTAGTGTTATTGTTGTGTGTTTGTAATAATATATTCAATAGTTGCATCTTAATATAATATCATTCAATTATATTATAGGAATGTAGAGTGCAACCACATGTATGATATTGAATTGAATGAAAGAGAATGCATATTGTCTATATATAAGATAATGAATGAAAAAGTATATCACTTATATTGGTTGTATTCTAAGGTTTGAGGTCTATGTTGTTTGCAATTTGCTTTCCTTTCTATAATGTTATCATACAATATATGTATAATTCTATTTAACAAATAATTAAAACAAAATTTATAATAGAACTATTAATTTTTTTTTTTATTTTTATTATTAAAATATTATATTATTATTTATTGTTATTTTTACAACATTATATTATTAATAATACTAAAAAATTAATTTAAATAATTTATTAAAGTTAAATTATTAAATAATTTTATAAAAAAATAAATTTATTAAATTATAATTTATCAAACATAAATTGATTTAATTAAAATTCGATTGATTATTTTTTTGTTAATCAATAAATTAAAAATATATAATAATTTATTGTGTCTATATTATTGTGTGTAATATGTATACTCTAATGCTCTAATATATTTATTGTTGGTATACTTATACAAGCACTAATTGAACCTTATTTGGTGTAATTGAATGCCAATTAAATTGCGCACCCTAATAAAGCAACTTGATAAATCATAACCATGATTGAACTCTACCCACTTACCTAGAATTGAACCTTAACATTCTTGGTATTCTAATTGTACTGGTGGTATGACTGTTATTCAGACCAATGGTATTTGGCATTTCAATTAAACCTCAATTAAACACTAATTGAACTATACTATTGTAGAATCATAATCATAATTGAGCCTTAATTGAACTATAATTAAACTATATTTGAATTGTAGCCCTACTTGAATGCTATTGTAACCCGAATTGAAGCTACATTGAGCCTTAATCGAATCCTAAGTTAATAACTCTTATTGAATCCTAATTGACCCCTAATTGTAATTGAACCCTAATCTAATGATAATTGAACTCTAACATAACCCTAATTGAAACCTAATTAAAAGATTTAACTCTAACTAAACTTTAACTATAATCGAACCCTAATTTAACCTTAATTGGACCCCAATTGAGTAGTAATTGGATTCCTTTTATAATTATTTAAGATTATTAAAATGTGATTATATTATAGATTTATTTAATATATTATACTAATGTTGATAGTTGGTATATGTACGAGAAATAGATTAATAAATTTCAATGATTATAAATTAATTATGCCTTATTAATTATAATAAACCATAAAGAGTTTGTGTGTTCATTTTCCATGATTGAATTATTTATTTAAGGTGCATGAAATTTTACTTTCCTTAAATCCTTGCAAAGATTTTCATTTACCATTATGAAGATTGCATTGTCATTAAAATATTGAAATGTAAAGAGCCTTCAATAGTAAAGAATTTGTATTTTCATTTACCATGTTTGGATAAAATACTTCCTATTTGTATTCTTATCATAACATTTAAATATCAAGAATTTTCTTACTAATACTTCTAGAATTTGCAGTTTACTCAATAATATTTAATAATTTATGTAAATTATTTGATGAATATCCTTTTCAACACCCACGACCAATATTCATCTAAATGATGTTTGAAAATGGTGACCATCACTTGCTTCTGTAATATCTAGAATTTGAAGAGATGAGTAGCTGATTCTCTATATTGGTTGCAACTTTTTTAAATTCTTGTCTCTTCAACTAAATAACATAGCAATGCACCTCACATTATTGAAAATTTGAAAGCCTAAAATATCAACCACTTCTAGATAAAACAACAAATAAGAAATAGAGCATTGTCAAAAAAAAAGGCTTGTTGTGCAACAACCAACATCAACACCTTACTATATTTGTTCAAAACAGGAAGTATAGTAATATACATACTCAGATTTGGTCTTTTTAATCTATGCATAATGCTTATATTGATGATAGTGATATTATCATCATCTTCAAAGAATTAAGGTCTATTCTTCTTAAGCTTTGTGTAATGTTGGTTTGTCTTGGATTTACAACTCCATACTCAAAGAATGAAGTTTTTTTTTCTCAAGCTGTGCATAATGCCTATCTTCATGAAGGTCAAAACTCACATGGTAATCCCTACTCCATCCCACCATTCCTAGGCCTCAACCCCAAGGGATAAACACTATTACTATGATGTGTTTTCTTAGCCTTGATATTTTCAACTTGCTCCCTCCTTGCTAACACTATCAGCCCCAAATCATTCTCACATTACTTGTCTCCATCTTGACCCATTCGACCCGTGGACCCTTATTTGGTTTCCATCTATACAATAGTGATGTTCCCACAGATTGAGTTTTGAGTTTGCTATCAGTCTCAGTATCAAAACAATCCTCCACCAAGGCCTAGTAGATAGGCTTAGCAAATATAGACCAATGCCATGTAAACTATGTTGCATGGAGTCTTGGGATGAGGGGATGTGGGGATGATTCTTGGGGATGGCAGGTGGATGGTGGCATGCGGGGATTTGGGGGTAGTGCATTGTGGATCTCCTTTGTCATCTATATATTGCACCTATACTATTTTTGAACTTATTGAAGAAATTTTGAGTTTAAAGTGTAGATAATTAATATCAAATAATTGATAAAATCATAGCAACAACACACAAACAAGGATAAACAACAAAAACACCAAATTATGTGGTTTGCAAAAAGATTGGCTACATCCATAAGAAAAGCAGGGAAAATAGCTCTTATTATTTGCAACAACATGATTACAATACATTAGCATCTATCACCAAAGAAAAAGAATATCTAATGTTCTCTTCAAGGAATATGAAGGGTCGTGAGAAGATGAAGATGAAAAGGTAGCAGTTGGACTTCACACTCAACAATCTCCCACTTGTATTCCAAACCGTGCAACAACATTCAAAGCTCCCCCTACTTTTCCAAGCTCAATGTTATTTAATTATCAGACCAACTAACCAGTCCATTGCATCCTTCTCAACCATCCTTCTTTGAACCATGTTGACAACATTCTCAACCTTTTCACTAGACAAGCAACGAGAAATTATTACTTGCAAATGCTTCAATACCATAGATAGTGTACCAAAAGCATCACTCATTGTTTTGTCACTTAATGCATCCACATCTTGATCAACACAATTGGCCACATGTTTTAGCATTATATCGCAAGGTTCCAAGAGAATATCTACCACATCATCCATCATAAATTCAATTGTAGCTACACCAACATAAAGAACAGTAACCAAGTAGCAGAACAACACCCAAGTATTAATTAGAGAATCATCACTTCTTGGGGGGGTTTCTTCATTATGTCTACATCTAGTGGATTGAAACTCAAAGTTGTTGCAAGTGGCCCATTAGTCACCAAGTTTACCCACAAAAGTTGTATAGGTATCAAGTCCTCTAGCATACCTAATGTTGCAGTTAAAAATATTGAGACAACTTTTCCAATATTTGAAGATATCATGTATCAAATAAATGATTTCTTGTTGTTGAAAATGGAGCAACCTACGTAACAACTGCAATAATGGTACTTAAGTTGTCATTTGATAACACCATATCAAAACCCTCCTTCGCCACCTCTATTCCAACAATTCCATACCTATGTTAGCCAACTTCAAAGAAGGTGCATCATTCACATGATCACCTGTCATTGCAACTACTTCTTCATTTTCTGCAGACATATCATTGAAATCTACTCTGTTACCAAACATCTCCAAGCAATGTAGATCAAGTTTATTGGAATACCCATCTTGCTCAAGCACGAGAAGAACAAGCTCATCTCTCAATGGATTGAGGGGCCAATCATGCTACATAGAAGTGAGAATAAGTACATCTAGAAGACAGCCTTGAAGGGAAATTAATTCATCCCAGAATGAACTAAGATCAGTAAGTGTCTTAAACAAACAATGTTTCTTTATAGAACCTCAAAAACACATACTACTATGCCATAAAGTGGAATCAGACATAGTTCATTTCCCACAATTACTCCTTATTGGAAAGTTCATGCAATTTTAACCAATTTCAACAACATGCATTAAACAAATTCAATAAATGGAATCATTAAACATGAAAGATAGAACAAAAGACATGAACACAAATATTTACGTGGGGAAAACCCTTTCAGATAAAAAACCACACTCCAAAAGCATAGATCCATTGTATTATTCAACAACCAAATACACAGTTTTAATACAATTCCAAGCACTAAGCCTTTACATGGAGATTTACATCCTATTCCATTTGGAGAAAATCTGATAGCATAACCCCTTTGAATTCAATATCTCCTCTCTCAACTCCTCAAGAAAAATCTCATATTTATAGAGCTTACAATGCACAAATTAGACATTTCTAAATCAACTGTCAAAACTCAACATGGAAATAGAAAATTCCTTCATGCATAACTCCACTTGTAAAATCAACTTTCCAACTTGACTCCTCATCTAAATGGAAACTACAAGTTGTAACTTACAAGACAATGTGAGAAAATTAGCAACATTCAATATACAAAAAACAATGCTATGGGAAAAATCAAAGGTTGAGACACCTTCTTATTCCTAAATTCTCCCACTTGTCAAACACCTTTGAAGAACCCATGAAAGTAATAGGATTTAACTACTAAGAGTCAATCGATTAAAATACATCATCACAACCATACATGCAATCACAGGAATCTCGAAAAATGCTTTCCTGCTCCAACCAAGACACCCACAACAACATCCAAGATGTCCACCATCTCAAGCAACAATTCTTGCCATCCTCTAAGGAAAGGAACAAGCCATGGTGTATATGCACAAGTCCAAAGAACACAAGCATCAAATCCAATTGATAGCAAAGGCTACAGGATATTGCCACCACTCTAGTGTGCTCACAAGCTATACAAAAGCATCAACAACATCAACTTCAAAGCTCACAACTCGAACACAACCATGAAGTCATCCTGCAAAAATCAAGATAGAACATTAGTTAGAACAACAACCAAGAAACTAATTGTTACCATCCAACTAACCGATCCACGTGACTGAAAATAGCACCCACAACAAGTGCTAATCCATCCAATCTCCCATACCTCGAAGGTATCCACATCAACAAACTCATGCCACCTACATAGCCAACTCATCAACTGCAAATACAGGCTCCATGTTTCAACCAGTCAAAGAAGACAAAACACATCTAGGAACTACCACTACATAAGTAATGTCGAATCTGAAAATATCAAAGGAATATCAAGTATACCAATCAAAACACGTAGAAAATGTATCCATGTAGTACCAAGGACCATCCAAAAAGATCTCCAAATCCTACAACCAACTGCTACAAGAAAAATCTCTCTCAATAATCTTCCATACCTCTCCCATGTTCTCCATATCTAACAGAAGAAATAGATACAAGAATCTCCATGTCATCACCCAAGTGACAACACATGACCACAAATAGTTAGTGATCATCATAGGTCCACATAGAAATATCACATCTAGAGTCATATGAATTCAAACATATAGGAAGAAGAGCCAAACTAAAGAGAAAAATATGCAAATCATAAACATGTAGCATTCCCTTCTATACACCTCTAAGTGCCAACTGTATCAAGTAAGATCTCCTTCACAACCCCAAGATAAAAGCCATAACAACATCCAAACCCGTTCAACCTTAAGAGATCAAACATAACATATGCATCATGTATCTATATGGATGTAAGCTTCTGAAAGAAGATCAAACTACCCCATTTCCCATCTCAGGAAATCAACCCACTACCATCCCCTACAATCATCATAAATGAAAAAGAAAATACAAGGAGATAACCATGCTATCCATCTCTCATAATGAATCCTCTAGAACTATCTAATAGTAGGTCAAGATCCATATCTATGAAAGAAAGCATAAAGCACTTGAGATAAACAATGAGAAATAACTCTCAAGTGATAAGCTTCCAAGTAGACCAAGAGTGGGGAATGAGAACACTCCTCCAAGATATGCAAGCTATCATGACTCGTCCAAGAGAAATCTCCTCATAGGTCTCTGTTGAACTCATGTCCAACCAAGATGTATGCTCCTCAAACTTTCTGTTGAAATCTCATCAAGAGTAACCATCTCAACAACACTTCTCTCATCTCAAGAGAAATACAGCCTCACCTCATTCTCCATGTATCCATGAGCACCAAAAAATAATCATCTCATGCTAAAATTGATGAGGAGCTCATAAATGCTTTCAAATAGTGATTTTATGGTTTAAAAGACTTGTTTATTTTATGAATTAACATGACTAGTGGTAGACTATAGACTGATAGATTTACTTGTTTTACTTTATGTTGTCCAATTTGGTAAATATATTAGAGGTAATGCTTTATATTAAATGTGTTGCTTTTGTGATGATATTGATGAGTTAATTATGTAGTTTTAATCTTTTACTGTCATAATTGGTATCCTATTCTTAAGGATTTTATTCAGGGTATTTAAAGACTGATGATTGATGATAAAGTTAAACTCCATGTTTAATCACATGAAGACAATCATGCCACTAATCACCCAGTTGGATGATGAATCATTGAAGTTTCAAATCAACTCCTTTTAGTCAGTTTAGGAACTTCTTTTCCTAGCGTTGATATGACATTTTCCCTTTGTCTACTTTTAGTTATGTTTTAGTCTTTAGTTTAGACACCTTGAATCTTGGTAGTTAATGCCATGTTTTGAATTCAATAAGTATATTGTTATAAATATCCATCTTTAGGTTTTAGAAGGGAGTTAAATAATTTTTTACTAGAATCTTGTAATGGCTGCACTACTCTGTTCTGCATTCATATTTTGATCAATTTGAATGAAAATAAGAAGTTAACTCAAATTACTATGTTAGAGGTCTCATCGGAGGAAGAGCAAGGCCTGCTCAACCAAAGGAAATGACCTTGTGTGGTACTTTTTTGAGTTTTTTTTTATTTCTATTCATTGGATATTAAATTTGGAATGCTAATTTTGTTTGAATCGTTTTTAGCAACTATGTTTAATTGCTTTTAAGCTAAGTTCCTTATGGTTAGAATTGTTTATTAGATTTGTTATAAAGTTTATTGAGTTAATTGAGATTTAGATGTTGTTTGTAGAAATTAAGTTTGGTAATTATTTGTTGAGTTTAATTGAAGCAATGATGGAAACTTATGGAAAGATGAAATTGAAATTTGTTTGGAATCTATTCATGGAAATTAGTATTTATGTTTTCTAGACTAATCAATATTTCCTTGCAATTTATTTATGTTCTTTAAAATAGCATTTATTTTCCAGCAAATCTTAAAATAGATTTCTTTTGAAGTAAATTAGAATTAAATTTGGATTTCAAATTCTAGATTAAGAATTAACATAAATGTTAGTCTTTTCCATGAATCAGTCTCAATCAAGTCAAATGAAGTCAGAAATAAGTCGACAAAACTTTAAATTAGGAAATAAGATAGAATTGATCCTTAGGAATTAGTTGTTGAAGTTCAACTCCTGAAATCTCCTGAGAGCTCCTAAAATCTCTTGAAGGAGCCAAACCGACACTTGAAGTCACTGTTTACAGTACAACCCCCCCCCCCCAAAAAAAAAAATCCACGACAAACATCCTTATTGCATATAGCTTTGAGACACACCTTGTTTGATAATTAATTGACTAAATAATCCTAGTTGTGACATCAACAACCTTGCCCATCAAAAATCCAAATGTGTCATTGCACTATCACGAAGTTCTCAAGCATATGACCAATGCACTCAAAACATAGAATCACTACACCACTATCAAGACTCCAATCATTTGAATCAAGAACTTATCATGACATCATGATCTTACCATCCCCCTAAGGAGATCCCATTCTCCAAGTGAACATACCATGGTCTCAAGAGCAATGCATCATGCCAAAACTCTAATATGCAATAAAGAGTATACCATGACATAAAACAAACAAACTATAAACCAAAATCACCTGTCAAGCACCACCAACACCTCAAACCAAAGACCACAAGAGTCCTCCATGGCTTTGAGATGCTACACATCCTCAAATAGTGTTCACATGAAAATGTGAAGAAACCCTTATGTAGCAACAGGATCTAAGAGTCCCTCTAAAACATCTGCATCACTACAGAAGATCATTCACCACATAGTGATGAATACACAGTAACTACTAAAACTCCCATTGAACCATGGTATCAAGATTTACAAGCACATGACACACCATCTCCCAAATCTAAAAATTGTTTAGGTCCACACACATACAAGTGTATTATTGATCACACCAAGTGAAACCAAGATCTCCAAATCAAGGAAATACACCATGCTACAAGACTCCAACATTGACTATCTAGGTACTCACATATCATCCATCCTCTCATCTCAAAGCAACCACACTAATGCACAAGTGACCACAGACAAGGCCCGCTAACAAGTCAGCATGAACACTGAATCAAACCTCATGGATATAGACAGTCCACTTCCAATTCATCTATGCAATCATGTAGGCAAAGACATCCCACAACATTGCACAACCTGTAGATCTAATCAATGCAACATGAAAACCTATTATCACATTGGAAACCACAAAATTGAGATCTCAAAGAGAATAATCATGTAGACAACATGACTCAAACACCAAATCAAGCTTAGATATTCTTTTCCAAACATGTCCACAATGAGCACCATAATCAAGGAATCCACCAAGCATCACCACATAAATGCTAAGTGACTATTCACGTACCAAAACTCCCATGCAGAGAAAGCATCTCACCTCCTCACACCATGCATGAAGTATGCATGCAAAACTACAACTATTTCATCTAGTAACACTTGAAAAGCTAGGGTCTAGAAAATAGTTTAATCGTAGCTCCACAAAACCACAAGTTTTTCTTCACCATGTAAAACCTGCAAAACCACTGTGTTTGAAAAACACCCATGCACACCCACATCCATTCACATCTAGAAGAATCAAAAGTATTAAAAAACACCATAACAGTTAAACCAGAATAATGGATTATCATGGATGAACATAACCATATATTTTTTAGGAAAATCTATAAAACCCTTAGATCTAAAGAACATGAATCCAAGCCATGCAAGTGTAAAGAATCCATAAAAGGAAAAATCATTTCAGGAGCTCCAAGCCCATTTTAGGCCAACTCCAAAACCACCAACATGCACATGTAGATCTGAGGGAGATAGGCTATTGCAAAAGTTTCCAAATCATCCAATGATCAACTCCATAGCCTACATGCAATCGGGGTAACAAAAAACAATGCCTTCCAATGCCACAAAAAAGCACCCAACATAAGCACATTACTTCATAGCTGAAAAAAAATCCAATCATCTCCATATCACCAGAGAGCCTCTCACATGTACACCCAATATGAAATCTTTGTTGCAACACAACCAAAAAGCAAAATATCCCACCCCATGCATTAGGATTATTCCATTGTCAACTAGGAGCTTCAAATCACATCATTTCAATATGACCAACTCCATTTTCTTTGTCTTCACCATCCTTCAAGTTGTGTGTTGTCTCCTAAAACTAAAGCAAAAAAGCAAGAAATTCCACTTGTTAAAGGATCAATATTCAGCCAATTCCTTCAAATTTCCTCGGGCTTGCCAAGCTAAGAAATCTTCACAGAAGGAATACCCAGAACCAAAAACACTAGGAATTCTTGCATGCATCAACATGAAAACACATGCAAGCTGCATTCAAGTACATGCAAGTACATGCAACACATATGCAACTCACAAACTTGCACACGCAAGCAAAAATAAAATCCTAAAAGAAAGCTCTGATACCAATTTGAAGGGAAATTGTTTCATCCCAGAATGAACAACTAAGATCAGTAAGTGTCTTTGGTAAACAATGTTTCTTTAGAGAACCTCAAAAACACGTACTACTATGCCATAAAGAAAAATCAGACATAGTTTATTTCCCACCATTAATCCTTAGAGGAAAGTTCATGGAATTTTAAGTAGTTTCAACAACATGAATTAAATAGATTCAATAAATAGAATCATTAAACATGAAAGATAGAACAAAAGATATGAACACAAAGATTTACATGGGGAAAACCCTTTCAGATAAAAAACCCCACACTCCAAAAGAATAGATCCATTGTTTTATTCAACGACCAAATACACAGTTACAATACAATTGCAGCATAACCCCTCTGAATTCAATATCTCCTCTCTCAACTCAAGAAAATTTTCATATTTATAGAGCTTACTTGATGCTTAAATTAGAAATTTCTAAATCAACTATCAAAACTCAACATGGAAATTGAAAATGCCTTCATGCACAACTCCACCTGTAAAATCAACTTTCCAACTTGACTCCTCATCCAAATAGAAACTGTAAGTTGTAACTTAGAAGACAATGTGATAAAATTAGCAACATTCAATATAGAAAATGCAATGCTATGGGAAAAATAAAAAGTTGAGACACCTTCTTTTTCCTAACAAACCCATGAATACCTCATTTTTTTCAACAAATATGCATCATCTAGATCAATCTCATCTTTCTCTGCTAAAAGCAATGTATTTACATCACATTTATTCTCCTTCCATGAAGTCCTATGCTCTGCATTTGCTTTATCCTCCTTATCATCCACATCAGCCTCATTGACCTTCTCACTTAGAATTTCACATTTCGTGCTACCACCATCATTACTAATGCTCACAGTCCCCAATTCTGGGACCACATCACCCTCTATCTTGTTGCTTGAAAGCCCAAATCCCGAGCACCCATCCTTCACATCAACCTTGCTTGAAACATGAAATTTTGCACCCCAACTTCCTGTATCAACCTCATTTCTCTCCTCTCAGATTCCAAACTCCGCAAACTGAGCACCCATGTCAATCCTAATTGAGGCATCATGGTGTTCAATCTTCACCCCAAGAACAACATCAATTTCCCAGCCATCATGAGCCCATTTAGTGGGACTCACAAGGTTCCCCTTGACCTCCTCCATTTTAGACCTCTTGTCTTGGAAACAAAACCCCTCACTAATAACACCCACGTCATCATCCTCATCATCCTCAAAGAGGCTGAGCTTTCTACATAGCTTGTAGGGATTATAACAGGGACTCCCTCTGTGATCATAACTAGGGTTTGGACTTTGGCCCTCCTTATCATAGTACCCATTCCAATGAGGGTTCAAAACCTTGTGATCCTCAAACCTAGGGATTGGACTCCTACTGTGCTCACTTTCATGGTGAATTTTCTCCCACAGAATAATAATTTTGATCATGATGCCCATTTATGAAAGTAGTGGGCTCTAGAATGGAGCTTCGCTACCTTTCATACCAAATTTCTCTTTTGTTACGAGCTGGGTTTGGGCTAGGGGAATGTATTTTGTAATCGACGTCATTTCCTCTTACCTCCTTGACAGTCCCTATACCATCCGCTTGGGACTCCTCCTCCTCCACATCAACAGGCTCCATTTCCACACCTCCACCATTTTGGGAATCATTATCCTTATTGAAATTCATAGGATTCTTGGGGAAAACTTGAATATAAGCATCTGTAACAAGGGAACACAAAATGTTTTCTTCTCCAAATTGTTTACTGGCAACAAGAGCTTCCATTCTGACCATCACTTCCTCTTTATTCTTAACATCCATAATACTAGCAATAGACTCCATGTGCCCCTCTTCTATATCATATTATTCATCATTAGATGTCACTACCCTATACATATAATCATATTCCAACATGTTAACAAAATCTGCAACAACTGAATCAACTTCAACATCTAACCTATCCAAAATGAATTTCCTTGCAGCCAAGATCTCACTCAACGAAGGGGTTGGCATGGAATGAACAACTCCCATTTGAGCATCACTTTCTCCTATATACAAGGTGCCTAGTTTGTTGCCTTGAGCAATTACCAAGGCCCCTTTTGTTACTTTCCATCTATTGGATTCACAAGTGACTTCACACCTTTGAGAAGCCAATCATCTGATTGAAATTAGGTTTTTTTTAAGCTGGGGGATATATCTAACATCCCGCAACAACTAACTATTTCCATTTGTTAATTTTTAAAAAAATCCCCTTTGCTAATAACATTACAAGATTTATTATTTCTAAGAAAGACCTTACCAAAGTCACCGCTTTGTAGGTTTTTGAAATACTCCTTATGCGGAGTGGCATGAAATGATGCTCCCAAATCAAGCACCCAACATTTATTGCTATTTCTTCTGAGGTTGAAATAACAACACCAATTGTTGCAAAGGTATTCTCTTCACATAACGAATTCGCTTCATCTTCTTTTGGATGATTTTCAACCTTCTTCAAAGACCAACAATTCTTCTTGATGTAGCCTTGCTTGCCACAATACCAACAACCAACATCTCTCCCTCTATATTTTGACCTTCCTTGTGATTTCCTACAAATTCCTTCATTAGGTGACATTCCTCCCACTTAAACTCAAATATCTCATGCCAAATGATCAAACACCACAACTCTGATACCAATTGTTGAGTTTAAAGTGCAAATAATTAATATCAAATAACTGATGAAATCATAATAGCAATACACAAACAAGGATAAACAACAAAAACACCAAATTATGTGGTTCACCAAAGATTGGCTACATCCATAAGAAAAGCAAGGAAATTATCTCTTATTATTTGCAACAACATGATTACAATACATCATCATCTATCACCAAAGCAAAAGAATATATAATGTTCTCTTCAAGGAAGATGAAGAGTCGTGAGAAGAGGAAGACGAAAAGGCAACGGTTGAACTTCACACTCGACAAAAATTACCTTTATATTGTTTTTTAAGTTTAAAATAAAGCTCAACCAATTCTTTGTTAAGGTATCCAACTATATACGGGTGCATTTGTTCAGTTTAAAACATGTTCTTCCTTAGGTGTGTGCCAATATATCACATCATGCACTTTTGTTTTGGAAAATTTTCTATGTTATTCAAAGGTGCATGCCAAAGAATAGTATTGCACAAGTTTCAAATTAGACTTAGAAAAAAACTTGTATCAACCTTTAGAAAGGAATGCTTTGATCCATAAATTCTATGGATTCAAATTAAAACCTTGTTTCTTCAAGTCATGAGTCATAATAGTCAAATACAAGAGTGCAATTTTATGCATTGAAGCATTCCTTAGTAATAATTAACTATGAATTATAATTTTTAGGCTAAATACAACAACTTCATTTTACACCTCCTTTTAATTCAAATGTGTTTGCTAGAATAGATGAATAGGTGGCATTTATGGGGTGTTTCTCACAATGTTTTTCTTTCTAAGGGTTGTTTTGATAGAAACAACTTTGTGAGGATGTTGACTATCTCCATACTAGCAATCATCCTACTTGCAATGAGTGTGGCTAAAGGGAAGAGTACTCTAGAAAGGGGAAATACTCTTTACAAAATAGACTTGAGGTTTATTAAAAATTAAAAATTGATTGAAAAAATACTACACTTGAAATTGAAAAGTTGGGGATTAAATATATTTTATTCCTCTAAAGTGAAAACTATGAAGGGTTTTCCAATAAGATATTAATTTAAAAAAAGTTTATGAATTATTCAAAAAATCACGACAATTCTCAAGTTTTTCTACTTGACTGAGTTTTGATTGGAAAGCTAAGTCTTGTTCCAAATTTTTCCATTTTAGGTGATAGTTGCATTGTGCTTATCAATAATCACTTTGAATAATTGAGTCTTACTTCTTTGACCACAAGATTTAGGAAGCTTTGACTACATCTTTATTGTGGCTCTTATGTTTATTAATCTTATCAGTAAATCCTATTTTAATGGAGTGGATTATTTCCATCCTTGTTGTAACCTTCATTCTCAAGCCTTCAAGTTCCAAGATATTCTTAATTAGAAGTTTCCTATAGACCCACATATTGACATATGGAGGCTAATATACTCTTTACTTTTTGAAACTATTTATCATTTCTAGGAATTCTCCCAAAAGGCCAAGAATGTAGTATTTCTAATTACAAATTCAAATCTAGAACCTGATATTTAACAGGAAAAAAAAATAATGAAAATAATTGCAAAATTTGAAACACTTATTGTTATCAATCAAATTGCACCTAAATGCTTGAATGACTAAATTCAACAATCTGTTGAAACATGGGAACTATCTTCAGGTTGTGGGTATTCCTATGGCGAAGATAGACCTCTAGATTCTAGGTTGGTTCCTATATGATGGTCAATTTGATACTTGAATATTTTTTTCCTGAGAAAAGGGTAGGAGGGACTGAACTGAAAACATGAACCAAAAATGAAAACTTTGGTGATGAACCTAATTAGAAAAACTAAACTGCAATTTGACTCACAAAATGATTACTCAGTACATTAATCTACACAACCTGATTTGATAGTCTAGTCACTTGAATGTTTTAAACAAAGGCTTTGATTCAATACAATTTTGAGGGAAAACATTGTTTTCATGACTAAACCGATTAATCAATTACATGCACAGTGTATAACTAGTGAATTTAAACTAAACTGCATACAAATATTTATGAAGGAGACAAAAAGATTAAAGGTTTCAAAATTGAAAACACAATAATTCTTTGATGAAATCCTACACAATAAAGATGCTTGAAATTTATAAGGAAAAACTTGAAAATGCTAGAAATCGAAGGAATATTCTGCTAAATAACAAAATTTGAACCTGTAAACTTGCTGTTGTATTAATTTGAAAATAAAAGTTGAGTTACAAGATAAATCACTTTGCAGAATGCAAAGGCTGAAAAACAAGAACTAGTGGAAAAAAGACTAATTTTTTCCAATATATACAAAAGGCATGCACAAAGCAGCCAATAATATAACTGAAAGAGAAACTGAAGTGAAAACATCATCTCCAAAGTGAAATCTGAGTAGAAGAGAAAATCCTAATAAAAATAGCCCAAAACTGAATGAAATTGCACTCTGTGCCTAGAAAATTTCACCTCTCCATGCGCTTGACCAAAACACCTCACGAATTGATGTGGAACTAAAAGAGAAACCTCAATACTTGCATGATTTGAATAACTGAAACTTGAAGCTCTACTTTGCGCATGAGAAATTTTTTTTTAAGTATTTTTAATATTTCCCTCCTCCATGCACAATCTAAAATAAGCATCTTACATGTATCTCCAACTTGAGGCTATAGTCAAACTCCAACTTCATGCCTTATTGATCATGCATGATTAAGGATTAACTTCATGTTAATGTTTGCATTCAAAAGAGTCTAATTAATTAAATGATTTATAAATTATCATTTAATTAATTGACTTTACAAAAATAATATCATGAAAACATATTATTAGAGATAAAAAAAACTAATCCTCAGTTCTATACCTAAAATCATGCAATAAAATGAATAAATCCTTCAAACTCACGGCATGTTTAGATTTTCCTCAATAAGCCTCACTAAGCAAACATATTGCTCCTACCTTAATGATCTCAAATTTTGTTCATTGGCCCCATACAAATCACAAGGTCATTTGACTTCAAAGTTAAGACCATGGGCGAAAATAAAACAAAAAGTGATTTCTATTTAAAACATGATAAAAACATCCTGATTGGAATTAGGGAAAAAAAGGCTATCAAACCCTAAAGTCTCCTTCATTTCACACTTCACTTTCATTTTTGTTTTGGTTACTTGATGTGCCGCCATGCTGCTGGTCTAGGTTGACTCCTTCATGAGAGTTGCTTGAATCTTTTGCTGGGAGGCTGAAATTTATGTTTTGACTTAATGGTAAGTCGATTCTTAGTATTTGATGCCTCATGACTCCATTTTTGAAACATTTTCTAGCTTTATAGCCATGGATTTTGATGATTTTCCTCATGTATTTCATTCTCTGTTGGTGCTTTTATTGCTTGGCTACCATGGACGCCTTGGTCAGAGCCTTTTTGAGAGGAGAAATCTAAAAAAAAAGTTGAAGTCTTATGGAAACAAGCTTGAATGGAAGGTAATATCCTTGATTTCTTTTATTTCTTGCAAACAAACAAAGAAACTTTGCATTTTATAGCTTTCATTCTCATCCTTCATTCTATAAGAGATTGGGGGTTTGCGCGGTTTCCATTTCTCCTTTTATATCTTCAGAGTATTATCTTGATGTTTGACTGATATTTGTATGCCTTAATTCAGTTATTGAAATGAAGAGAAAAATATGCATTCCTTGCAGTTTTCCCAATGTAAACTCTAAACAAAAAAAATGATGGTTGCGACTATAATAGATATTTTATATTTTTCTTGTTAAACTTTTTGTATATTGAGGTCGCAACTGTCACATTTCTCATTTGGGTATTATGTTTACTTGTAGTATCACAATCACCTTGCATAGTATGGGTATAAATGAAAACTCCAAACATTTGTTCCATTGTAAATATGGCTCTATTTTATTTTTAGAAAGATATGCATTCAAAACCCTCAAAGCACAAGGTACTCAGTTTTCCATGCTACTTCATTAGCATACTCTACTCTCTCTAGTCCTGGATCTCTATGTAATACTTATAATCTGCAAGTGACTGTTTTGTATCTTCTGAAAATGAAGAAATTTAAAACCTTGGCTCAACCTTCATAAAGATTCATGTTGTGAACCTAATCCTTTTCTGAGTTTTATAATGATGAATCAGGCCACAACTATCACATTTGTATTTCCATGGCTTTGTATCTCTTGTGCATATATACCAAGGAATTATTATGAAGAGGTTGCTTTGTATCACACTATTGGACAAGAATGTACTAACTAAGATAATAACATTGTAGAGAAGAGCAAAGATTTTGTGCCTTCCTGCACCCATTTCATTTCATTTTGAGCTGAATTCTGCTCAATCAGGGTCCCAAAGTAGGCTCCTGCTTGATAGGCATATTGACATTATGTTAACTATCATTATGCTCTATACATGATAATCATTCTTATTGCATGGTCCTGTTGACTGCTTTTGTAGCTTTCACAGACCTGACATTGTTTTGATAATCTATTCATGTACCTTTAATGGCTATCCTCTCATAATTGTTCATTGTGGACTGCTTTCTCTAGCTTAGAGATCATTGGAAACAAGGCTGCATTCATGAATTACTGCTCTATATTGATTTCTAAAGCTTTAATGAAATCAATGCAGCCTTAAACATCCACTCCTTGAGAATTGATACCATATCATTATGATCTGAATATTGCTTTGTGACCATGTTATCAGTGAATGTTGACTATCTTCATATCATGTTATTGTTTTATGCTTTGTAGATTCTTGCATCATATCACATGTCTGAGCTAGAGTGATGTATTTTTCCATTTTTTGAATACACGCATTATCATACTGGCACATTGTAAGTTAAATGAAATTTTTTCCTTATACTAATCATTGATGTCCTTTTGATGATAAAGCTGAAATTGCACTACTATCTTATAATATAGTTGTACAACACTATGATTGCTTTCCTTGACTATGAGTTTGATGGTCAAACTATCATGTAATCACTAAGGCATGACTTTAAGAGAATATCATAATGCTGCCATTATTTACCTGTGAACATAATAACTGTGATTGCTCAACTTTTGCATGCTGCTCTTACATTGTTTATGAGTTGGGATCAACCCTTGTGGGAGCCACATTTCACACCACTTATAAGCATATCTATTGATAGGAATGATGATTACCTATACCTGCACACTTAAACAAACATGTTAGCAAAATAAATGAAGCTGAAAGCTTCCATTGAATTATGTTTTCTTTTGAACAGTGAAATCATCTGATGGATGCCTGATCAAATGTGTACCACATCTCTATTGGTAATGTAGGCATAAGGAAGGACTTGATTCTTCATTTCTCTAACACCACTCTTTAACAATCTTGTAGGAAACCTATGGAGCTTGGAGTTGAACAATCTGGAGATACCAGAGTGGCAACAATTGAAGGCTTCAAATGTGACAACGATTCACCATTCCAAGCAATGACGAACCACCTTCTCTCTTATACCTATATTATCTTCAGTTGTGTTGTGCTCATCTCCTTTTTGTATTCATTATTTGATTAAGAAAATCAAATTAAGTTACTCCCACAACTTGTGTGGGACTTTGGTTTTTACAATATGAATAAAGCAGCATTACTATGCAATCTTATATTTTCCTTTTTTACAAACATTCACATAATAACACTTGAAATTCACAAGTAATCAAAACTTGGAATGTAATGAATACTTAAGCAAAAAATTTGTACCTTTCAATCAGAAATGCAATCCAACTTTACTTGTTTTGAGCTGTAGCTAAAAATAGGTAAGACTTATCTCAAATCTGTTCTTTTCTCTTTTGAAGATTTATAGCCTAAAAGATTAAAGAAACCTACAATGAATTTGAAAGTAAACTTAAATATTGTAGAAACAATGAAACATGGATTTATTACATTTTTTAAATTATTTCCAAATTGTACATTGAAAAAACAACTTCCTTAAGACGATACGAGCACCAAATTAGGTTGAGAAATGTCCAAGGAATGTCTTGTCTAGTCTATTCAACAAATTTACCTTTCCTTTACTCCTTGGTGGTTGTGTTGATTGGGCAGAACAGTTAGACTCCAATGATAAAAAAAATATCCAGCATTGCTTGTGCATTTCCTACAAGGCCAAGAATGTAGCTCTAATATAATTGTTATGAATTGAAATCTGAAATCTTATATTAAAAAAATAATTAAAAAACTTCAAAAAAAATTGTGAAACCTGAAATATAAATCTCAAATCTGTTATTTTTTCTTTTGAAAACTTTAACTTGGAAGATTCAAGAACTCTATAGTCTACACCATGTTTGAAACCAAATTGAGTATTTGGAGGAAGTCCAAGAAACATTGAAACAAGGGTTTATCGTATTACTAAAATTGTTGCCAAATAGTTTCTTGAAAAACACATTCTTGAGAAAAAATAAGTACCAACTTAGGCTAATCAACCTCCAAGGGAAATCTTGTCTAGTCTGTTCCACAACTTTTCCTTTGTCTTTGATGTTGTGCTAATAGAGCCGAATGGTCCTCTTGTACTTTCTCACTCACTCTGTCTATGAAAGTACTTGTTGATACTTTTGAGGTTGAGATAAGAAATACCTTGACATTTTCATTTCTATCTCACAAGTAAGCACAATTTTTTTTAGCTTGAAGTGTATTCCAAAGGTTTTTTAATTTTTTTGAAGTTTTCCTTTGAAAAGCATGAAGCCCAGATAGGAAACTTGATGATATTATTTAGCAGATTCTGTCATAACTTCATATACAGAAAATTTACAAACAAAATATTATCCATGATTAGGACCAAAACTGGATCTCCCACCTCGCCCTCCATGGTTATGTACCTCTTATGCATCTTCCCCCTAAGTATGAATATTCATATACTTATCTCATTTATGTGGGGTTGACATTAGTGGTCCATAATTAGATTCTTGGTAGTGTACAAGCTAATTCAGAGGCATTCCAAAGCTAGATAGTGGTGAAGGTAATGAGATAGTTGAGGGGCGTGGTATATAATCAATTGCAAAATCAAAGAACTAACCCTACGTATTTGGTACCATGTTGCCCTCTTGTATTGTATGCACTGATGTTGCATCTTCATGAGGTATGCATGTTTACCCAATGTGCCATGGCTGGAAGTGATTTTCTTGAAACCCTTGGATAGGTGGAGCATTTATAGGAATCCCTTGATTTCCAATCTAGATAGGCATGCATTCCAAGAAAGTAATTGATTTTATTTGATCATAGTGGATATTTTAGTGTTGTTAGAAACCCTCTTGATTAAGATGTTAGGGATATTGCGAAGGCTACTGCAACACTTGTGGGCTTTCAGGTTTTGGTGTTTGTTTTTTTTGAGCTTGTCGTCCATGCACATCTGATGTTCTACATCCATTTAATGAATATCCTTGTGACATGACCCTTCTTGTTGATATTGTTTATTTGCATGCAACTCTTGGCATTTTTCATGATGTTTGCAATGTTTTTCTCTGTGTGTATGTTTTTGACACTTTTCTTGATGTGATTAATAGTATGATTTTTCAAGCTCTGGTTGCTTTTCTTGATATAATTGTTGTGAAAGTAGACAAGATCTCCAATGATTCTAAAATCCCTACTCCAAGTGACAAGGCCTTGAAACACATCCCTCATTACCTTAGATGTTCCACTAGATCCTCCTGGCACCATGGGCTTCATTGTTGTTGGAGCCTATAAGCCGAGCAAGAGTGAGAAGGCCCTGTAAGAATATAATGTAGTTTAAAACGTTTAGAGATCTATTTCAGTATTGACCTCTCATCCATAGTCTAGAAACATTTTTAGAAGTTCCCTCAAATTGAGACCATAACCTAGGAAAAAATTATACCTTCAAATTGAGGTGAATCTTCACAAAATTGAAGATTGTTTTAATTTTGAAGCAAAGAATCGATAATTAAAGGTGATTCTTGACTTTTTAGATGTTATAGAAAACTTTGATAAAAAGAAGTGGCAATGGGCAATATGAAGGGTACCTAAAAACTATCGTAGTTGTTCTCTCCATCTTGTTCAGTGGCCCAACAGGTAGAAATTTTTGTGCACTATTGCCACATGAAATGCCAGGGTTGTGGTTACTTTCACCAGCTTCACAATGCATGGAATATGTGAAAATTATCTCAAAAGTATACACTGAACTATCATGAAACCATTTTCCACGATTTGCATTCTATATTCATGTTACCATTCACTACATGCATTACACCTAAGCTCCTATATTCCATTTGAAGAAGCCTATCCAACTTTTAGGCTCTCGATTTAACATTCAGCCTAGATTTACTATGGTGCTTTTATGTACACAGATCACTCATGAATCTATTTTCATTATAAACATCTATCAACACAAAGATATACCATTTATGATAATTTTTTTATCATGGGGTAAGTGTAGAAAGACGGGGGACCAAAAAGGGGTCTTAAGTGGCCACTTTTTTTTGAAATTAGGAAATACTAACCTTGGATGAGAAATTAAGGATAGTTACACTCAAAATTTTAAGATGCAACAAAAAAAGGGTCATAGTGCTCCAAGTCTACTTCTAAACTACTAATTTTTTTTTTAAAATGGTAGAGATTAAGGCATTTTAAAAAGGGAGCCACATAAATTGGTGTTGTTTTTTCCAAAAAAACATAACATAGCGTCTTTTTTGGCTCCCTAAAAAACTTAACTTTTTTTTAGTATTTTTACTAGCAACTCAATTTGGTAGAGTTGAAATAGTGTTATTATATTAAAGGTGAAGAGTACTCTAACATATTTCTACCATGCTTAACCATTGCATATTAAAGTTTAAAAGAAAGAGTTTAGATTTTCTTCTTTCTCTCTTGACCATTTGCAGGGAGCTTTGTAAACCATTGATTTGTACTCAGATTTTCATATTTCCATACTTCTTCAGTTCAATAAAAGTAACAGAGCATTCCTATCTCATTATTTTTGTCTCATTTTGCAATAGTGATTTGATTTTATTTTTGTGATTTCAAATACTGAATCTTTTTTGTTTCATTGTTGCAATTGTGGTACATAAATTTTATATCGCACAGATTGTATGTTGTGTTTCTGAACCTTCATGCAAATCATTGTTGTGTTGTATGTTGCATATGATATTGTGAAAGTTAGTGTTTTGAGAGTTGAATGTGAGTGAAGTTATTAAAATAAGTTAAAGTTCTGGTGCATCACCCTTAGGCATTAGGATTTTCATTTTGTTATCCTTCTCCCTTTTCCTCAGAGAGGTCTTTAGTTTAGGTGATCTTCCAGGGGAACCAACCCTCTTTGGAGATTTGTTTTCATCATAAGTTACCCACAACTTGACAATGTTTCCATGTTTCAACAAGATAGTTAAGTCAAATCTTAGCTAGGGTGTGATCCTGGTTGACAACAGTTTTTGGAACACCCGGTGGGACTGATTGGACTCTTTCGTTCCAATATTTGATCATTTAATGTTGATAGTAGGTGTGTATGTTAGTAAGATCTTCCTTGGGAGGCAAAAAATCTACACACATCTGGCAACTTTGAGCTCAAAGTCACTAGTTTTAGTATGATCAAGTGCTGGTTTATTTTTAAAAGTCTGATTTCATTTGTTTTTCATATTTTCAATGAATGAATATGCCTATGTTTCATGGAAATATTCCTTATCATCCCTAATATCATGAAAGCTTTGCTTATCCACCTCATCATCAGCCATATCAGCTCAATCATGTTGTTGGTTTTAATTCCATGGCTTTTCAAGAAAACTAGCATGCTCATAATAGTTACCACCCACCCATCCCTACTCAACCTCCATATTAGCCTTCATATTCTCAAAACCATCTCCAAGAGTGTGAAAAGGAGGAGATTGCAAGCATAAAGGGTATGTTTCTTGAATTCATAAAGTAGGTAGAGGAGATCAAGAGGCAACACAAGTATAATCAACAACAAGAAGAGATGGCTTATAAGGCCTATCTCCTTGAGAAAGAGTTGGAGGCACAGAGGATACAATTTGAGGAGAATCTTGAAAGAGAGATAGCTACAAAAGAGGAGCAAATGAAGCTTTGGTTTTCTCAAACAAAAAGGAATGAAGCCTAAGCAACTCTTGTTGTTCTAGATCAGCTTGCTCAAGAGGAGGTTCGTAAGTATAAATTTATAAGTTTTAGACAAGGTGAGTCTCCTAGATCTTCCCAAGCTGAAAATCCAAGTTTTAGGAGCTTCCCTTCATTTCAAGAGCCTATTATTGAGCAAGAAGCTAGCCTAGTTGTTAGTTTTCCAAACCCATTTTTTTGAAAAGACATTCCTATGTTCAAAATGCTATGCTTCATACAAGATGAGCCTATTCTTGACTAGTTTCAGTCTACAATCCCTTAAGAGTAACTTCTTGAAGAACCTATTTGTTCCCCAACAATCCAAGAATCTCCCCAAGTTTCCCCACTTGTTGAATCCAAGGATGAACCCATGGATCAAGATACCCTACTCCTCATAGAGAAGCTTGGAAATGTAAATCCATTACATTCAGCTTTGGAGGTTTACTGTTTAGAGCAACAAAAGATTGAGAAAGAAAAGACTTCTCTAGATGAATCTTTTGATGTTTTAACTAATGAGCTTCCTTGTTGTAATGCCCCGTTTTAATAACCTAAGAATGTTGCAATAGTGTATAATGGTGTAATATTTTTTTTTAAGTATTAATATTAAGTTAATTAATTGCATACATTCGTTAAGTTACTAAACGATTCACTACTTTGAGTTTTCCATAAGCGACTTAAGTATTTCACATTGCACATTTTAATTAATAACATAAAGATAAACATTGCATAACATTGAAATTTCCATTCAAGATAATATAATTAAGTACAAACATGTTTCCATACATTGCATTTGATAATTATACAATACTCATCCATCTGATGAGGTAGTTCAAATAATAGTTACATTTTACAAATGTTCTCCTCTTATACAATTGAGGGATGTTTACAAATACAAGATTACAATATACTATGATGAAAGTACACATAAGATCCAAGTGTGAGCTCTCCATCCATGAAGCTCTTGATGCCATGATCATACTGAGGACTCAACGAAGTAAGGTTCATGTTCCACCCAACCACGTGGTACCCGTAGGTCCACCCCCCATGCTAGGAGATAGTAACGAGGTTACCTAGACCTAATCTACTAACCCTAGACACTAGTACAAACAATCTATTGGTTACATTGCTTCCAAATTTTTACAATTGATTATACCACAAATATAGGGTTAATTGTTATTCTAGGTGGAGTGTCATCACAATGATGCAAAGGTTACCCTGGTGTTTCTTCCTAGGTTCTGGCCCCCAATCCTTGGGTTACCCTGGTAACCTCTTACGAAACCCGGCCCCTATTGCATACTATTGTGGAATCGAACGTCTCTTGAAGAAACAAGACTTCGATTTTCCATTCCAGGCCTTCTCATCTTATACTCATGACTGTAGTAGCTCAAGAGTCATAAGCGAGGCATGTACATCTTGTTAAGTGTTTTAATCTAACTACTATGTCATTTAATTATCACTGACTTAGTTAACTATTTATAAGTTACCCTGACACCACTTTGTGTGTCGGCCCTTACAAATAGCCACTCCCCTAAACATAACAAGGATTTCTATGTTCTCAAACTAAGGTTAACCAAGTACACAAAATACAACTCACATTAACAAATAACTCGTAATGGTATCAAACGCCATGTTTAACTCTTGCACAACTCAAGTCAACTAAAAGGAATATATTTAAAACAATAATACCCCCCCTTTCTTCTCAATTCTTTCTGGAAGACTTAATAACACATTAAAACAAAATCCCCATTCACCCAACAAAAGAGAACATGATTTTAAAATAGCAAATCAGGGATTATTTATATCTTACTTTCGGATTTACTAAATCCATTCAATCAAGATAAATGAATAAAACAATTCATCTAAATTTATACTTAATTCCCCATTTATTTTAAAAATAAAATCTCCACTTTGTTCAAAAAACATTTCTACGCAAATAAATGTGATATTTATAATTTCAGAAATAACTATTTAATTTAAGTGTAATCATTTTGTCACAATAATTTAATAATGAAAATATTACATTTTAAATCAAAACTAATCTATTCACTTTTCAAATTTATAATAATGAATCAATCATTTAATATTTCATATTAAAATCAATATTTTAATTATAATATATAAAACATTAAAATAATATATATATTATATATAATATATAATAAAAATATTATATATATAATAAAAATATTATATATATAATAAAAATATTATATATATATAATATATATATATATATATATATATATATATATATTAATAAATTACATATTATAAATTTCGAATTTTAATCCATGCGAAATTTTTAAATAAAATAAACAATGGTTTTAAATCTAATTGGGCCGCAGCCCAGCCGCGACCTCCCCTTTTGGGGAGGACGCAGCCGCTCCAGGGCTACACCCAGCAGCCATGGCGGCTGCTGTGCGCAGCCATGGGGACTGCGCCCACCAAAAATGCACAATGGGGAGGGTTTCGGCCCTCCCCAACACTGTGATTTAATTTTTTTTTATAATTTTTTTAAAAAATTTCTTATAAATTTTGAATTCGCCCGTACGGCGAAAATAAAAAACGTGATTTCATATGTATTTTTTTTAATATTAAATAAAAAAATCCGAAAGCAACGTTTTTAATACATTTAGGCCTGCGGATTTATTCCGTACGACGATTTTTATAAAAAGTATTTTACAAATAAACTCTCATAAATTCACAGCTATATATATATATAAATATATATATCTTAAAATCTTTCAAATACATAAAACATATTCTGACAAAATTCTTCTACAGAAATTTGAGAAAACTTATTATTGTACAGGGATATTTTTCTTCACAAATTTTCTATTTTATTTCAAAAGATTTTTTTTAAATTTTAATACAATAAATATTTTTCCAAAAATCTATTTCCCCAATTCCCTTTTCAAGTTTTCACAGAAGTTTGAAATATGACACAGAAAATTTCTTTTCAATCACAACTAAAATTTCTTCACAGATGTTTTCTATTGTTTAAATAAAGTTTTACCAAATCCCCGAAAAGAACACAGGAAATACAAATTAATCTTTTCTCTAACTTTTAAAGAAAAGAAACAAACAAACAAGAAAAATACCTGAATTAAGATAATTGCCTGTAAGAGAATTCCTTTTGCCTGTAGCGTACAAATCCCCAAATCTTCCTCCAAAAGAAAATCTTCAAATCCAAGAGAGCTTAACCAACCACCAAGATCCTCTAAGGGATCTTCCACAAATATACAACTAGAGAGATAACAATTTCTAAGAAATATTGAATTTTAACACAGTAAGAGAATTTTTGCAAAAGCTCTGTTAATTTCCCCATGAGGAAATTGGATAACCCTTATGTTTTCCCAAGATCCAAAATATCCTTCGTAACAAATTTTCAACAACCTCATTAAATGAAACTTTCACACTTGTCGAGAAGTTGCAAATATCTTTTAACAACTTCTCGGCAATTTTTGCCCTTTTCAAAATTTGCATGCCTTATTTAATTTATTTAATTTTAAAAATCAATTCCCAATTGCATGCATTTTATTTTATTTTATTTTTATTTTCTAATTTTCCACAATTTATTTTAATTTTCAAATGCAATATAATTTACACACTTAATAATTTAATTTAATTAATTTAATTAAATAGTTTAATCCTTTCAAGATCAACTATATAACCAAATAAGCTAATTAATGAATTAAATTATCAAGCAAGTAAACTTCTACCACATTCAAGCATTAATTAAATGACAATAATTTAAAACACAATATCCAACATTAAATTTTAAGCAAATTTGCTTTTCAAATAATTAATCCAAACATAAATGACAATACAACCTATGACTCAAAACTGAAAACAGACAATGTACTAAGACCAGGGTTATAAACTAGGCTAGGATAAACCAAACTACTATCTCCCGACCAACGTTTCCGTTGAGTCTTGACACGCTCAGACCTGAGTACCCAGGTGGAGTTGGTGTCATGTACCTGCAAATTCCTGCAACCAACAAATAACATGCATACAAATATATATATATATATATATATATATAAAGCATTAAACAAACACACCGTACGGAGAAAATCACAGATATCATAGGGCACTCGCAAACGAGTGATGCGATTCTGTTCTCCACACCAATACACTTCACAACAAACTGACGAAATAAATTTTTTTAGTCCATCATAAGCATGTACATATCAATAAACAACTGAAAGTAAACATCTACACTAAATCATATCATGTCTAAAAACAATAATCACCAAACAATGTATCATCATGTCTAGAATAAATCCACTATCGCTCAAAACCAGCGATCAAAATATCTAACAAAGTATCATCATCAAACAGTGTGAAAACACAACAGAAAACATAAGCATAAACGGAGGGGTACTACACTTGTTTTGTGAAAGATGATGAAATTTTTTGAGAGGATCAACCAACACAATAGGATATAAAGCAAGAGTTTGTTGCTAATTGTACCATTTTCTCAGTTGAACATACGAATGCTGCATGTGCAGAGAAGGTTGGTTCATTGGATAAGGCACCTCAAGAGGAGGACCAAGATCAACTGGAACAATAGAATATTAATAACTATTTTGAGGTATCCAGCTGGTACAATGATGAGGAAGATCTAGAAAATCAAGAACAACTGGTTGTAGAGATGGAGGAAAATGTTGAGGTGCATGTTTTAACTAATTTATTTGAAGAACTACCTTTATTTTTTACTAGTGATGAACATAATATATGTGAGCTAACAAAATTGACAAGTTGTGATTAGCAAGAGCACGGAAATCACATTGAAAAAGAGTTGATCTGTAAACAAATGAGTGAGGGAGGCATTGTTGTGGAAGTTCAAGAGTGTGGTGTGCATGACAACATGCCTAAAATGGAGTATAATTAGGATATTGAAGGCATGGTTCAAATAAAGAAAAAAGGGGTGATGGTTGAAGAATCAATTGACAAAGGAGAAGCTAACATAAATACATTGGAGGAAGCTTCCCTTGAAGAACAGTTAAGTGAACTGATTGAAGAGAATCAATCTTTTCAAGGCAATCTAAGGTTTGACTGTCAAGAACCTACCTATTTAGCTTGTAAAGAGCTTTCCACTCTGCTAAATGCTTCTAGTGAACAAAAGCCCAAGCTAGTGAATGATGAGGATGACAAGGGTAATAAGGTAGCAAGGCAGCAAATCGACATTGATTATTTGCACATCGTCTTGTCAAGAGAATGTCCTATTTGACATCTAGTCTAGTTGGAAAATAGCAAGGAGAAAGCACTAGACAAGTAGCAAAGAGATGAGAGACAACTAACCTTCCCACCTTAGAATAGTTGTACTTTCAGTCAAAACAAGTGGGTATGTGTGTTTGTTCTATTTCTTAAAGAAGTATTACCTAAGTTCATTAGATTCCCACCCTTTCCACAACCCTTGTTGGTTGCTTACAAGCAAGAAAGGCATATTCACTTGATCAGAAAAGGAAACTACTTTGCAAGTCTAGTTAATGGTTTCATCTAGAGGGCCTATTCATTTGTTTAGTGTAGGTAGGTAGGGAATTGTTTCCTTTTAGTTTTTTATTTTTCCTAAGTGCTATTGCACATGTTGCTGGCCACCAAGGCATTGTTAGTTTTCTTTTAGTTTGGTTTTTGCTACTGTTTGGAGTATTTGTAGATTGGGTTTCATGGTTTTCTATGTTTGAGAGGGACAAAATTTGACTCCATGTCCAATGTATTATTTAAGGCAATTGGTCTAGATGCTTCATAGGGAAGCATTCAACAAAAATCGCTAGAAATGTTACCAAATTTTCACCTACAACACAATTTGGTAGAGCTGAAACAATTTTATTATATTACAGGTGAAGAGTAGTCTAACATATTTTTGCCATGCTTAACCACTGCATATTAAAGTTTAAAAGAAAGAGTTTAGATTTCTTTCTTTCTCTCTTAACTATTTGTAGAGAGCTTTCTAAGCCATTTATTTGTACTTAGATTTTCATATTTTCATACTCCTTTAGTTCAATAAAAGTAGTAGAGCATTCCTATCTCAAATTTTTTGTCTCATTCTACAATAGTGATTTGATGTTATTGTTGTGATTTCGAATACTGAATCCTTTTTATGTCTCCTTGTTGCAATTGTGGTACAAAAATTTCATATAGCATAGGTTGTACTTTGTGTTTTCGAACCTTCATGCAAATCACCGTTGTGTTGTATGTTGCATATGAGATTGTGAAAGTTAGTGTTTTGAGAGCTGAATGTGAGTGAAGTTATTGAAATAAGTTAAAGTTTTGGTGCATCACCCTTAGGTTTTAGGATTTTCATTTTCAAAGTTATCCTTCTCCCTTTTCCTTAGAAAGGTCTTTAGTTTAAGTGATTTTCTAGGGAAACCAACCCTCTTTGGAGATTTGTTCTCATCATAATTTACCCACAACTTGAGAATGTTTCAATGTTTCAACAGGATAGTTAAGTCAAATCTTAGCTAGGGTACAATCTTGGTTGGCAACAAGTATTTTTAAAATCGCTTCAGTGAGAAATTAGCTAAGAGGATTTAGTTTATACTCATTTTTTTTAATAATTTTTTAATGAATACTTGATTTCTTACAAATTTTAAAAGTGGACACATCCTAAAAAATAGAATTTTGGTCGTGCTACCCCTATAATTTTTGAAAACTAATTGAAAATCAATATTTTTTTTGAATATGTGTAGAATAGAGTCTAGTTTAAAAAAATGCAATTTATTTGAAATTTCAATGAACAATTAAAAAATGAAGTAAAAAATACTAAGCACTAGTTTTTGATAAAAATAGACACACAAACAAAAGAAATTAAAGATGAAAGCCTTACCATTGTCAAAATGTGAAAAAATTACATCATTAAATAGCTAAGAGAGAGCCTAACATTACCTAGGTGTTTGATTTACTCGACCTTGAAATACATGCAAACATGATGGTTAGCATGAACGAGATTATGTGAATTCCTATAGAATATGCAAAAATGTATATCTTTGGATGTTGGGAAGGAACTCTAATCCTTTGGGTTGGAAATCCAAAGAAAATCCAAGTCTAAGGCTTGGGGATTCCCAAAGCATGACATAACACAAGCATGTTATAAAACACTTGTGTTATGTCACAGTCTTGACATAACACGAGTGTGTTATAACATGCTTGTGTTATGTCTTTCTTTGTATTTTTCTTTATTTTGCTCCTTTTTGCTTAATGTTTCCCAAATATGACATAATGCAAACACATTATAATGTGCTCGAGTTATGTCTTGCTTGATGTGTGCAATTTTGTTAAATGTATGTTTGATGTATGTATACATTTGTATTTATTTGTATGTATGTATGCATGTGTGTATGTATGTATGCTTGTATGTATGTATGTATGCTTTATGTATGAATGTATGCTTGTATGTATGTATGTATGCATGTATGTATGTATGTATGTATGTATGCATGTATGCATGTATGTATGTATATATGTATGTATGTATGTATTCTTGTATGTATGTATGTATGTATGTATGTATGTATGTATGGTTATATGTATGCATGTAAGGGTTTTGGGTTTAGGGTATATAAGGCTAAGGGTTGAGGTTTTAGGGTTTAGTGTTTAAAGTATAGGGTTGAGGGTTGAGGGTAGAGGGTAGAGGGTCAAGGGTTTATAGTTGAGGGATGATATTCAACTCATTGAGTGTATAATATTAAGTATGTAAGGTATAAGAATTAGGGTTTAAGTATAGGGTATAAGGGTGTAGGGTTCAAGGTTTAAGGTATAAGGTTGAGGATTGAGGGATTAGGGCTTAAATATATGGTTGAGCATATAAGGTAGAGGGTTTACAGAGCTGAGGGATAATGTTCAAGGTTGAATGTATAAGGTATAGGGTTTAGGGTTTAAGGTTGAGGGTATAAGGTGGCATAGGGATGAGGGTTGAGGTTTTAAGACATAAGTATATGGTTGAGGGTATAGGGTATAGGGTAATGATTTGAGGGTTGAGGGATAATGTTCAAGGTTAAGTGTACAAGGTTAAGTGTATAGGGTATAGGTCCATTATGGTTTAAGATATTAGGTTGATGGATTAGGGCTTAATTATAGGGTTGAATGTTTACATTGTAGGGTGTAGGGTCTAGGGTTTAAGGGTTGAGGGATTAGGATTTAGGGGTTGAGGGTTGAGGGATTAGGGTTGATGGTTTAGGGTTTAAGGATTGAGGGTGGAGGCTATGGGGATAAGGTTTTGGGTTTAATGGTTTAGGGTTTAAGGGTTGAGGGTTAATAGATTAGGGTTTAAGGTATAGGGTTGATATATTAGGGTTTAGGGTTTAATGTATAGGGTAGGGGGTGAGGGTTGAGGGTTGAGGGTTTTAGGGTTGATAGTTGAGGGATTAGGGTCGAGGGTTGATGGTTTAATGTATAGGGTTGAGGCCCTATAATGCATAGGGTAGAGGGTTTACAATTTCAAGTTTAGGGTTAATATTTGAGGGTTGAGGGTTGAGGGTTTAAGGGTTGAGGATTGAGAGTTTAGGGATAGGGATTAGGGTTGAGGGTTGAAGGATTAGGGTTTAAGGGTTGAGGGTTTAAGGTTTGGCGGTTTAGGGTTTAGGGTTTAAGGGTTGAGGTTGTAAGGGTTGAGAGTTGATGGGTTAGGTTTAAGGGTTGAGGGTTGAGTGATTAGGAATTGGGGTTTATAATTGGGATTTGAATATATGTATATGTTGGTTAAATGAAGAAAAATAGGGGAAGCTATCAAATATGGGATGGTATAATATACCTATTTTCCTTTATTTCATTAGGAAATGATATTCTCATGAAGAATGGACTTACAACCCTTAGGTGAGTCATCTCAATGAGGGAATCTATTGATTTCCTTATGATTGAGGATGAGGGTATTAGCTTGAACAACACTTTTGGAAGAAAAACTAAAAATAGTAAATCACCACAATTATGCACATTCAAACTTGAATCATCAATTTAAATCATAATACATACATAAACCAAAAAGTTTTGGTAGATCTGGAAATGATAGAGTAATGTATACCTATCACCAAAATGCAGTTTTGGAAGGCTACTTGGGAATAATTCTCCCATAGGCGAATGGGTTTCTATGAAAAGGTTTGACTCAACTTTTATGATCTCTTGGTGTTAGTTTTTATCTTCTGTTTGATTCGTGTTTCAATGTTGGATAGTTGGAAACGAGGTCTATAGGTGAGATTCTATGGATTGATGACAACTTTTGCAACTTTTCCAATTTTTTTCTTTGATAGATCTTTAATCCTTCTTCAACCTAAGATCTGTAACACAAACACAAGAAGGAAAATTGTTTGATTTTGGTGAATGGGGGTTTTCCTTGGTCAAACCTTGTTTTGATAATTAAACCCTGAATTGAAATAATGAAACATGAAAGGAATGATGAATGAACAATTGCTATGTTGCAACTCACCAAACCCTTGAATAAACCTTTGGAGGATTAAAATTTTGATCTTGATCTTGCATGAAATGGATTCAATGGATGTGGATCTTGACACTTGAATCTTGACTTGAATCTTTGACTTTGATCTTTGAAACCTACATCACAATGTTAGCTCCAAAAACATGCATGATCGCAAAAGACTTTGACACAATGCTTGAGATCTTGATTGCTGCAATGAATCATTGATAAATCCACTCTTGAATTCCTTTGATCATAATATTTTATCTTATAATACTTGCATAAAGTGTGTTATTCCATCTAGGCTTGAATTGATAAAAAGGCTTTATATTTATAGATATCTATCCTTAATTTCCCAAAAATAAAACATTACAATTTGACATTGAAATTTGAATTTGAAGACCTTAGAAAACCTCCAAAAAAATATTTTAAATTTGGTTCCAAATTCCCATGGAGGATCCATTCACCCATGTGCGAATGGGTCCCAAGTCCCTATTCTTGGAGACATTGCTCAAGGTAACTACTTATGTGATGGCATTAATTTTTGTTTGATTTCCCCTTCAAAAAATGTAATTTATTAGGCTTGTAGATGTAAAATTGGGCTTATTAAGTCATAAATAAGTCCACTTTAATTGAGGGGACCCAAACAAAGTGTGAAAATTTAAAGTACATTTTTCTACACTTCATTTAGCCCCCACTTTAGTGAGAAGAGAACTTGTGCTCAAACTCACACGAAAGTAGAAAAACAAGTGGTAAGAGAGGTCCAAGTGTACGAATGTCGATAGAATAGGATGGAAAAGATCAAGGAGGTTGCATAAGCCCCCAAGATCCAAGATCCCATGGAAAACCAACATATTAAGTAGAAAGGGACACACATGAAGGTATGATATGCAACAACAAGATAAGATACACAAACATATAAAGTTAAAGTTAATGCGAATAGGAAAGGAAGATGGACTAGAAAGTTGTATTATGCCACATCCATCAAATACACTCGTAAGGATGTGAAATAACTCATAAAACACATGGCTCCATAGACAAGGAAGTTGTGTTATGCTCGATGGCCATAAAAAATACAGTCACAAGGACTAGTGCAATTTGTTGTCCACTAGGTAAGCCCCAAGAAAGCGAGACACACAAACATGGTTGGTATGCACCCACATGGGAAATTAATGCCAGTTCTTCAAGCTCCCATACATACAACCTTACCAAAAGTTATACTTCTTGATAACTTTGATAAGGTGCAAGAAAACATGAACTTTGAGCTTCATAAGGCTAGTAAGCTTCATTATGCTAGAAAATCATGAAAAAAATGCAAATAAGATAAGGCATGTTCAAAAGGGTTTTTCTCTTGATGCATGTAAGGTATGTACTTAGGGAACATCACACTTAATGAAACAAATAAAAAGAAGGTGCACTGCAAATGAGATTAATCAAATGGGTACACCTAATTTTGACTAGTTGTTTCACTCAATTATGAGATGCATAATGTATAAACAACAATCAGAAAACAAACCTAATTAATATAATAGTAAAAAGGTAGGTTTAAAGATGTTGAAATGGTGTGTACCTCTTGCAAAAAATGACTTTTTGGGCCTAACTAAGGACTCATTCGCCCAGTGGCAAGTGGGTCCCTATTAGGGTTCTAGAAAATTAGTTTCAAGATCATGTTCTTTAATGTCTGCACTACCAGATCCTAGGTGTTCAGCTCTCAAAAGTCAAAAATAAATTTTGTAGATGTCTTTCTATGATCTTGCAAGAAAGATGACAATTTTTACAATTTTGTAACTTTGACAACTTTTGTTCTCCACTTGATCTTCAATTTAAAATTTGTATTCACACATCAAAGAAGAAGAAAAATTGTTGATTGTTAGGGAATAGGGGTTTTCCTTGGTAAAACCCTGTTTTGGTAATTAAACCTTATGATGAAATAATGAAACATGAAACAATGATACCTTGGATGAGATCTTGAATGAAAAATCAACAATCTAGCATGAAGTGGCCTTAAAGAATGTAGATCTTGATCACAACACTTGATTAGAAACATCTTGAATATGCTTGAATAGGATCTTCAATGCTACATCAACATATTAGCCCAACAACATGCATGGTGCCTTATGTCTTTCAAATGATGATACGATCTTTGATTTCTGATTTAAACTCTATAAATCTTCCCTTGAATGCATTCTTGAATGCTCTATAATGCTCTTGTGAAAGTACTTTTGATTTCTTATGAAGTTTTGGGATGAAATAGTTATATGAAATTACCTTATATTTATAGTTAACTTAAGATTAAATCCTCAAATTCAAATAACACTATATTTTGCAAGAAGCAAGAACTGAGTTAGGATCTGATGTTGGTCGTAGATCACATGCAACTTCACTCAATAAATTATCGAAGATCAAAATAGAAGAATGAAGAGAAATCCGAAATGAGAGAAAAATAGAGGCAAGGCAAGATAAATTGTGTAATACTCTCAATACTCCTATCGAGCAATCACCAAACTAGCTGAATTAATGAAGGTGAGAGGAGAGTGCTCAATATATAGAAAAATAAGGGAAAATACTTCCAAGAGGTGCATTAATTCCTACTACCCATAAAAGGTGGGATGTTATCACCTACTTGGTAAATGACAAAACATGTGGCATAACCTCCTTAGGTGAAGACATAGAGGAGGTATCACATAAAGCCAAAAGAGGGTGAGAAAATCAGCTACCCCATATCCTACCTAGTTAAAAATAGAATATTGGTTATGAAAGGTGGCACAAGAAGCCCAAAGATGATGTGTAACTCAACTATCCATGTTTGGGGAGAGAGTGACACATGTAGCCGATGTATTTTGCCACATGTCCTCATATTAACCACTCCTAATAAACCTAAGCAAGCTTAAATAATATGTGTGGGAAAAAATAAATACCCCATACATAAGGAAAATAAAAAACCTACACTAGCACCCCCCATTAAGCATAGCTTAGGTGGGTGAAAAGATGGGTCTCAAAAAATGAAGCCATGTTAGGTACCCATGTACATAAATATCCCCCCATAAGAAGAAGTCTCCCATAAGAGGAATAGCCCCCCTAAATAGAGAGAGAAAAATGAAGGACTAAGAAGCCCCTTCTAAAGTAGACACCTGTTGCACCCCAAGCAAAGCTCGTAGATGAAAGAACTTGCTTTTTGTGAAGGGTTTGGTGAAGTTTTCAGCAGTTTGCTCTGATGTAGAACAATAATTAAGATCAATGATGCCTTCTTGAATCATCTCTCGAATGTAGTGCATACGAATCTCAATGTGTTTCGTCCTCTGATGATGAATGTAGATTGCTTCTTGCTCGACGAAAAAACTAGACCAGAACCAAGGAAGAAGCAATATCCTAAAGTAGATTTGCGATCTTGAGAATCACCTACCTAATCTGAATCTATGTGTCCCACCATGTCAATATCCATGCCTGCTGCATATTGAATCCCATAATTGTGAGTACCCTGAATATAGTGAAGGACCCACTTAGCTACTTTCCAATGCAACTCATATGGCTCCTGCATGAATCAAGAGACCATGCCTACAACATATGAAATGTCGGGTCTTGTATGAGTCAAGTAGATGAGACTCCCAATAAGTTTTCGGTACAAAGTTCCATCAGCCAAGGGTGAAAAAAAATTAGCCTCAAGTTTGACCCCTAACACAAATGGAGTTGGTGCAAGCTTACAGTCAGCCATACGAAATATGGAGAGCATATCAAGTGCATACTTGGGTTGTCCAAGAAAGATACCTAAAGATGATTGAGTGATCTCAATCCCTAAGAAGTAATGCAAAATACCCAAGTCAGACATCAAAAATCTATCATGTAGAGTAGTTTTCATTTCCTTGATGGTGGATGAGTGACTCCCTATGATCAATAGGTCATCAACATAGAGAACCAAGAATGTGAGAGTGTCATCCTATTGCAGAATGTATACGTTTGGATCAGAATGACAGTTTAAACCCAACTTTCAGAAGCAAGGAGTCCATCTTGGCATACCAAAATTGAGGAGCTTATTTGAGGCCATAGAGAGACTTTTGAATACTCTCAATACTCCCATTGAGAAATCACCGAACTAGTCGAACTAGTGAATTTGAGAGGAGAGTGCTCAATATATAGAAAAATAAGGGAAAATACATCCAAGAGGTGCATTAATTCATACTATCCATAAAAGGTGGGGGGTTATCACCTACTTGGTAAATGATAAAACATGTGGCATAACCTCCTTAGGTGAAGACAAAGAGGAGGTGGCACATAAAGCCAAAAGAGGGTGAGAAACCCAACTACCCCATAATATACCTAGGTAAAAATAGAATAGTGGTTATGAGAGGTGGCACAAGAAGCCAAAAGAGGATGTGTAACTCAACTACCCATGTTTGGGGAGAGAGTGACACATGTAGCCAATGTATTTCACAATGTGTCCTCATATTAACCACTTCTAATAAACCTAGGAAAGCTTAAATAATGTGTAGGAAAAAAATAAGTACCCCTAACATAAGGAAAATAAAAAATCTACACTAACAAACATCACATATAGGATTTGAAATCATTAAAATCCTACCCAAAACACATCCCAAGGGGGTTGTCCTAAGTTAAGGAGGACCCATTTTCCATAGGGTGAATGGGTCCTAGCATACTTAAATAGAACATGTTTCGAGGAATGTAAAATAACATTCCAAAAGGGGGTCCTAAGACCTAGGAAGGACCCATTCACTAGGTGGCAAACGAGTCCTAGGTCACTAGCCTAGGACTCAAAGATTACAAAATTAAGTGTTGTGTAACATTATTAATGAATGTTGGGTTTTAACCCTCAAAAAATGCAAAAAATTAGGCTTGGATTTGAATTTAAGGGGCCAATTAAGCTCAATTAATTAAAGCCCTATATTAGTGTGAAAGTGTAAAGCAACACTTTACAACACCCTAAATAAGCCATAATTAATCCCATTTTATCATTAATTATTCATTCCCAAATTAAGTGTGAAAAAGGGTTACTTTTTTCAATGCTACATTTTCCCCCCACTTTAGTGAGAGTGTGACCCTTTGTCAAACTCACACTAAAGTAGACATTGAAAACACTTATGTATGCAATGTTCAATAACAAAGATACACATTCATACACTATCAAATACCAAGAGGAAAGGGGAAAGTAAAGGATCAAGCTTCGATCATCCCAACACAATGTGGAATGTAGTTTTTTGTCCAAGAAAAGAGGGGAAGGATCAAGCTTCAACAATCCAACGTGATGTGGAACACATCTCAACTATTAGTACTAAAGCGTTCACAAGAAAAAATCGATGTCCACTATGCAAACGACACACACACTCACTTTGGGGTAGTGGAACTTTAGGTCGTCCACTAAGTGAGTATCCAAAAATGGTGGAAAATGAGAGAATCATATTAGGCTTCCATACCATATCAAAGTTATCCTCCTGACAACTTCAATAAGGAACCACAATGCTAAATACTTATGAATATTATGTCTATAGGTTTTTGTTTAAGGGGATCTCACTTCGTTCATGTAAGGTCTTCTTCTTAGGGAACATTGTGCCTAATGTCTCCAAGAGAGGAAAAGTCAAGAATATCACATTGCCACTTATGGGATGCTTCACTTCGCATCATGCCACTAAGGGAAATTGTATGCTTAGAAATATCACAATCTTGGAGGACATCAAACCCAATGACACCACGAAGAAAAGGAAACATCACAAGAAAAAGAAAATCACTACATGAAATATGTAAAATGTCGAAAGATGTCATCGATGTATGCCCCCACTTTAAAGTGGTTTCTAACACTATTGTTGTGAGCAACTGCTTTAAAGTAAGCAATGATTACTCCTAAGACATGAGAGCTTTCCTCAAAGAACCCTATTCCAAGTCATATGTTTCCGAAATAAAGCTACGTCATGGAAAAGCAAGGAGGGGTTGCCCTTAAAAATATATAAGGGATCTATGGATTCGAGGTCAGTATGTCTTTGCTACAATGTTGTCATAGAGAGAAAAAAATGTCATCATTCCCCAAATAATCATAGATCTAGAAGAATGATACATAGAGAGTGAGAACAAATAAAAATCCTTTTGGGTCAACATGGAAGAGACCTAATTTTTTTGATGCTTTGCATCATCTCCAAAAGGAAAACACATAGGGGATTGCATTATTTACCCGCAATCACATAAATAACATAAAAAAAAACAAAATAAAAGACTATTAAGGCATGTGTGAGTCAACCGATAGTAGGTTGTTGGCATCCCAATCTTAGTTAGTATAAACAGAAGGTAGACGAATAGCCAAAGGGACCACATCACATGCCAAAACTAGGACTAGGCTAACTAACCCCTTTCCCCCACTAAGTGAAATACAAGAGTGAGCCAAGATAAGTGATGAGAATGAGCTCCTTATGATAAAGGGAATGATTTTCAATGAATGTATAACATTTAATAGTGAGAATGTTTGCATCCTACAACTATTACATGACAAGGAGTGAGATGCATGCCTTTTTAGTTAAGTTTGATTCTTAGAGGGTGCAAAATTCTTTAATACTTTCTTTAAATGAACAAAATCATCAGTGTGGTGGCCAAAGAATCTATGATAAGCATAATATGGTTCATTCTTATTAGTTTGTTGTTTTGTAAATTTTGCATGTTTAGGTGGTAATTCAATCAATTGCCAATGCAAAAGAGTATACAAAATTACCTCAGTTTTGGATAGTAATTGTATACCTTGGAATTTATCCTATTCTAGTGCATAAAATAACTCAAAATGCGAATGATAAAAGACCAAGGACACCTCAATATTATCCAAAAGAGGGTGACAAAACAAGAAGGGAAATAGATAACACAAGACACAAATGGTTTTGCCTTCCTTGTTGTTGATGTCTCTTTGATTGGCCCTTGCTTGGAATGATTTGTGTGATCCTTAGATGATTGCTTGAGTGACCAAATGCAAGATTGGATGTGAAAAATGATTAAAAGAGATGGCTAAATGATGGCAAAGGATTGAGAATGCAAATTGGCAGCATGTAGTTATGAAAATCCAAAGTGTTGAAAATGCCCTTGAGGAGGGGGTATTTATAGGAGAATTTGAATTCTCTAGAGAATTCAACGGTCAAGATGCATCCAACAAGGCCAAGATGAAGGGCTATGGTGGGTTGAGAACCCACAAGCCCTCACATTTTGACATGTGGATGGTGAAGTGGCTAAGAGAAGATGAGGTGTAAGTGAGGTGTCAAAAGGTACATGAGGTGGAGGAAGGACAAGTACCTTCCAAGCACCTTGGGGAGTGAGAGGATTTCCTCAAAAAGGGATTCCTTGTCCCCAAGTGGGAGTGAAAGGGACTTTGAGGAATTTTGGAATTCCTCAAAAATCTACATGGGAAAAGGAAAGGTGGTTGGAGAAATAAGTGTGAATTAAAAATTCACATTCTTAGGAAAGTCTAAAAGATAAAAGGTGGGCCCAAAAAGGTGGGACTTGGTCACATGTGGAGATTGTGACAAGTCCAAGGTTCTGGAAGCCTTGGAAGAACAAAATATGAATTAAAAATTCACATGGGGAGGAGAGAGACATGGGATGAATAAAAAGGAATTAAAAATTCCTTGGGGGATGGGGAGAGTTGACTAAGGTACTAATTAGGTTTAACTAATTAGTAATAAGAGGATAATTAGGGGTTAATTAGGATTAAAATCCAACTTGCAAAAGTTGGAGGATGTGACACATCCTAATCAAGGATTAGGCATGTACACATCCTTAATGAAGAGATTAGGAAATGGATTAGGATTAGATGAAAATGACATGTGAGGGATCAAATAAATGTAATATTTATTTAATTCATTTGATGAAAAGGGGATTAAGGAGGGTAAGGTATTTAGTTATTAATTAAATACCTTAGGGATTTGGTAGAATTAAAGATATTAATTAAATAATAGTAATATTACTTAATTAACTCGGATAAGAGGATGTTTTAGATGAAAAGTGATAAATTTGGATAAATTAAGTGTCCAAATTTGGATGTCTACAGCAATAATGAGTTATAAAGAGATCCAGGAGGTTCATACAACTATTGCAACTTAATCATTTTATGTTCAAGCATTCGTGGTTTCTTCTTCTTTGGTTTGATCACTATGTTGTCATCACTTTCTTCTTCTAACTACAAGCCCTTTCCTTTTTCAAAAAATGATGTGTTAGGAGTAGTAAAGTTTTCGGAAGGTGTAGGCTCTTTTTATCTTATGCATAGGTGATGTATGGTAAGGTGGTGGAGGATGAAAATTCCATTGAATGGTATGGACTAAGGAGCACATGAATTCTATCCCTTATTTATGTTCAAGCATCGTTTGTATGTTCCTTATGAGAGAGATGTCATTACTAGCAATAGGTTTAGTTCTCACGAAGACTTGTAAAATTTTCAACTCTTCATCTATCTTTTTTATGTTCTTTCATGAGATATGAGAAACATCATGCATATTTGTTGTTGGTATGGAAGTCATGGGAAATGTGGTATGCATGTTATGATCCATAGGAGGCTAATTATCAACACTATTAGGAAGAGAGATAGAAAACCCAAGATCCACGGCGAATGGTATATTGTGGGATGACATGAGTCTTGAACTACATCTCACAATATTATTGCTAATAAGACACCAATTTGTAAATCTCATACAAGTTTCACAAACTTAGAGTGCAAACCCAAAATGGAAAGAAGCTTAATATCCAATGCAATGATTTAGAATGTAAATGCAATTTTTAGATTCTAAACAAGGTAATTTACTGATTACACTATGCAATAATCTAAAAATGAAATGTTGTAAATGCAAATTTTAATTTATAAAATGCATTAAATGAACCAATTTAAGCTAGACTTAATGAAATGAATAATACAAAAAATCAACAAACTAAAATAGAGGTCTGATAGTAGCAAACAATAGCACAAAACTAAAGATTTCAATTTCTAGAAATGCATATTTAGGTATGATCAAGGACTCATTCAACCTAGGGGAAATGGTTCCTAGAATAAGGTTTTAAAACTGTTTTTTTATAAATTGTAAAGCCTTTTCTAATGATTTTCAAATTCAGCTCTGCTACAATAAGTTTCAAGTTTAGATTTATGTAAATGCAATGTTAAATGCAAGTTGAAAATGTGACAAAATGATGAATTAAAATACCTAGTTTTATATGCAATTTGTTTTCAATTTTCAAATGAAATTTTATATGATCTAAATGATATGCAAAATGACTGATTTTTTTGTATTTTTCAGATTTAAAGAATGCAAACAATGCAATTCTAAAACCCTAGATGAGATGCAAATTTGAATGCAAACTAAGACACCATAAATGAAATCTAATTGAATTCAAATGAATGCAAGATATAATCTAATATGAAAATAGGGACTCCAAAATTAGAAAACTACAATGCTCAAGAAGTCGGGTTCACCAAAATGAAACAAAGAAAAAGAAGGTGCACCACAAATGAGATTAATCAAATGGGTACACCTAATTTTGACTAGTTGTTTCACTCAATTATGAGAGGTATAATGCATAAAAAACAATAAAAAAAAACCTAATTGATATAATTGTAAAAAGGTAGGTTTTAAGATGTTGAAATGATGTGTACCTGTTGGAGAAAATACCTTTTTTGGGCCTCACTAAGGACTCATTCGCCCAGTGGAAAATGCCTTCCTATTAGGGTTCTGGAAAATCATTTTCGAGATCATGTTCTTCAATATCTATACTCCTAGATCCTAGGTGTTTAGCTCCCAAAAGTTAAAAATAAATTTTGTAGAAGTCTTTCTGTGATCTTGCAAGAAAGATGACAACTTTTACAATTTTGCAACTTTGACAAATTTAACAACTTTTTTTCTCCACTTGATATTCAATCTAAAACCTAAAATAACTTATCAAAGGAGAAGTAAAATTGTTGATTGGTAGGGAATAGGGGTTTTCCTTGGTCAAACCCCATTTTGGTAATTAAACCTTATGATGAAATAATGAAACATGAACATGAAACAGTGATACCTTGGATGAGATCTTGAATGAAAAATCAACAATCTAGCATGAAATAGCCTCAAAGAATGTAGATATCAATCACAACAATTGATTATAAATGACAACTTGGATATGCTTGAATTGGATCTTCAATGCTACATCAACATATTAGCTCAACAACATGCATGATGCCTTGTGCCTTTGGCATGATGATACGATCTTTGATTGTTGAAATAAACTCTATGAATTTTCCATTGAATGCCTTCTTGAATGCTCTTGAATGCTCTATAATTCTCTTGTGAAAGTACTCTTGATTGCTTATGGAAATCTAGGATCAAACTATGTGAAATAGCCTTATCTTTATACAATTAAATTAAGATTAAGTCTTGAAATTCAAATAACACAAGCTGACATCAGATCTAGTATTTGAAATCATTAAAATCTCACTCAAAACACATCCCAATGGGGGTTTCCTAAGTAAGGAAGGCCCACTCGCCATGTAGTGTGAATGGGTCCTAGCGTACTTAACTAGGACATGTTTTGGGGAATGTGAAATAACATTCCAAAAGGGGGTCCTAAGACCTAGGAAGGACCCATTCAGTAGGTGGGGAATGGGTCCTAGGTCACTAGCTTAAGACTCAAACCTTGCAAAATTAAGTGTTGTGTAACATTATTAATGAATGTAAGGTTATAACCCTTGGAAAATGCAATAAATTAGGCTTGGATTTGAATTTAAGGGGCCAATTAAGCTCAATTAACTTCAATAAATTTATTAAAGCCCTAGATTAGTGTGAAAGTGTGAAAAAGGGTTACTTTTTTTATGCTACACTTAATAACTCAAAGAGAGGACTAGTATCACCACTAATAGGAATGTCGTATACCAAGAAAGGTCACAATATTGAAGGACATCAAGTATTATAATATCACCACAAGGAAGACACACCACATAGATTAAGAAAACTACATAGAATAAAAAGTTTGCACTTTCGAGATGTATGTTATCATCACTAGGAAGGTACCATGAAAAAAATGAATGGGGGACAATATGCCTCCCACTTAAAATGTCAACACACTTTCTATGTTGGTATTTTAAGTAGAAAGAGAGGAAGAGGTGACCCTTGAAAAGAATATACACCTCAAAGAACTAGTTATCCTTGTCCCCCAATCATAGAGACAAAGAAAACCACCAAGAGCTATCATGTTGCCTCCAAGAGAGATATGATTGCACCTAATATTGTACCACCATGAATGGAAATGAGCAAGACACATAAAACTACCAATGCCACATAGTGATGAGCAACATGATAAGATGAAAAACATTATCAATTAGAGGAACTAGGTTCATCAACACAAGGAAGAGCACCAAAATCCTTAAGATATTGAATTTTATTACTCAAAGCCTTACATTCATTAGTATAATGACCATGAACTCTATGATATGCACAAAATGAACTTTTGTTGTAAAATTTCTTTCGTGTTCTTGGAGGGAGAGATACCAAGTGATCTTGGAGAAGCCTCAACAAGATAGTATCTTGATCAAAATTAGGGGAAATTTCTATCTTATCACAAGATGTCATACACACAATAGATGAAGATGAAGATAAAGGTCAGAAACCTAGACCCTGCTTGGAAAAGTATGGTATAGAATTCACTTGATCTCTATAATTTTGCTTCATGTTTTCATTGTATCCATGTTTAGAAATGAGTTTGTACCCAAGACCATAACATGCTTCCAACAAATGAAGAGGTTTTATGCCTTTGAGAAGGGTTGGCTTCTTCATGAGCACACAAATCCTTTTTAAGTTTTGTAAAGTTATGTATCTTCTTCTCATGAGGGATGGGAGTTAAAGAGCCCCCATCACCACCATGGGGTGATGTTATTGATGTAGAACCAAGTTGAGAAAATGAAACACAAGGTTGTTTTTGTTTAAATTGTGATATTTTGTACTCTCCCATAAATGAGGGTGTAAATCCTAATGAACCCCAATCCTCCCTGAAACATGTGTTTGAAGATGAATTTTTTGTATATGACTCTTTGGACTTTGAGGGTGAGATTTTGGACTCTTCATTGAAACAAGGTGTAAAATCTAACGATCACCAATCGTCACCTAAGAGTTTTGTTGTAGGTGAAATAAAATTATGATTACCATAAAATTGTATAGGTTCTACCTTTGAGATTAGAATCAAAGTATTAGGGGAGTTGGAAGTGTTATGATTATGTTGAACTCATGAATTATACGTTTGTTCACTTGATTCAATCGTGTATATCTTGTAGTTGTATTCAAATTTTATTTCAAGGTGAAGAGTAGATGAGACTCCTTTCATGGAATGAATGCATGGTCTCCCTAGGATTAGGTTGTATGAAATAGGTCCTGGAATTATATAGATAGGGGTAGGAAAAACCATAGGTCCAACGTTGATGGGTAATGTGATAATTCCTAATGGTTTCCTATTAGTATTGTCAAAGACACAAATATTAATATCATTTAGTTGAAGAAACTTCTTGTCCACACAAATTTTATCTTGGAGATCAATGCTACAAACATTAAGACCTGCTCCATTGTCTATGAGAGTAAGCCTAACTATGGTTTCATTAATGATTACCTTTATCATTAAGGCCTCATGTTTATTTTGGATCTCAAGCAAGGGTAATTCTTGTTGATGGAATGTGATATCCAACTTTGTCACTTGCATACAATCAAAGGAGGTTGATAAATAATTATTTTTAATGAGAGATTGGATATCACTCTTCTACAAAAATTCTTGGAACATCCTAGTGTGTGTAAGTGATGTTTGAATCAAATCCCAAGGGGAGATGTTTATCAGAGTACAACAAAATTGCCCAACAAGATCATACTCTTTACCACTATGTTGAGGAATGTTCTATGTGTGAGCTATAGTATGAGAAATTGGTTGTTGCGACACATGTTTACTAGGGAGTTTCTTACAAATTTTAGGATAAAGCCTAGAGGTAATGGAGTTCTAATAATAGGAGGTGACTTAGGAGGCTCACTAATTAAAGGAGATCCAATTTGTGCATTGATAACCTCAACTGAGTTACCTAGATGACCTTTTATTGAAGGGGGGTGTAATTTGAACTTAAAATATTCATCTATGCCATCCATATTAATGTTTTTTGAGAGAAATGTAGCATTGAAAGAGGGAAAAATAAGGTTCTCATGATTCCTAATAATTAGGTCTTCTAACATCAAGATACTTTTGTCACAAGTAGGAGAGGTATCAGGAGAAGAATAACTAGGATTGTGATGATTGTCTATGATTGCATCCTCTTGCACCAAAGATTTAGTGGATGATCTAGGTGAGATGAAGTCCTCAAGGGATTAATATAACATGTCAAGTTCATCACAACTAAAGGGTTTGAAAGATATTATTTCTCCAAGATTTATCATTTAGTTTTAGTTTTTTTTAATGTTTTTAGGATAGTTTATGTTTTCTATTGATTGCAAAATGTAAACTACTCTAAGCTATGAAATGATTGAAAATAAAGGAAAAGTACACAAATATAACACTATATATAACTGAAACATGCAAGAAATCTTTCCAAAATGTTGCAAGATTTAATTAAAAATCAATTACTTTAATGCATAAAACAAACTATTTCTGAAAATCAATGCTTAGATCCAAGAACAGAAATAGAAAGGAAAAAAAAACTGAAAATCACTTAGAAATTTATTTGAAAAGCCTATATAGGGGCTCATTTTCCCATGGGAAAATGGGTCTTTGCTTAGGGTTTTTTTTTTTTTTTAAATTGAATTTTTCAAATTCCGAGTTACTATGTGTGATTTTTGTTTCTAGTTACAAACTAAGAGCTCTATAACATGTTTTTCCAAATTGTGGTGTCTAAATGCAATTGAAAATGAGGTCAAATGATGAAAAAAGTGACTACTTTTAGAATGCAATTAGAACCTAAATTTGACATTCAGTGATTGAATAATGATCTTACTGCAAGTACAATGCAAGATGAATGTAAACCTAATGTAATTTTTATGATTTTCTATAGATTTAAGTGATGGAAACATGCAAAATTAAAACCTACATGCAGTTTTCACTAATGCAAGTTTAAAGAACCCTAAATTTAATATAAATAATGCAAATCTAATGCAAACTTAGATCTAGGGTTGAAATAGACTCCAATTTTAAGAATTTTGCTGTCCAAAGTTAGGTTCACCAAAATGAAATGAAGAAAAATAGGGGAATGTGTCAAATATGGCATGGTATAATGGACCTATTTTCCTTTGTTTCATTAGGAAATGAGATCCCAATGAAGAATAGACTTACAACCCTTAGGTGAGTCAACTCAATGAGGGAATCTACTGATTTCCTTATGATCGAGGACATGGGTATCAACCTAAACAACACTTCAGGAGAAAAACTAAAAATAGTAAATCACCACAATTATGCACATTCAAACTTAAATCATCAATTTAAATCATAATATAGATAGAAACCACAAAGTTCGAATAGATCTAGAAATGGCAGAGTGATGTGTACCTCTCACCAAAATGTAGTTTTAGAAGGCTACTTGGGACTCATTCTCCCATAGGCGAATGGGTCTCTATGTAGAGGTTTGAATCAACTTTTAGGATCCTCTAGTGTTAGTCTATAGCTTATATTTGATCTAGGTTTCAATGTTGGACAGTTAGAAATGAGGTATGTAGGTGAGATTTTGTGGATTGATGACAACTTTGACAACTTTTATCTTCAATCCTTCTTGAACCTAATATTTGTAACACAAACAAAAGAGGGAAAAATGGTTTTTTTTGGGGGAATAGGGGTTTGCCTTGGTAAAACTCTGTTTTGGTAATTAAACCTTGAATTGAAATAATGAAACATGAAAGGAATGATGAATGACCAATTTCTATGTTGCAACTCACCAAACCTTTAAAGAACTAAAATGTTGGTCTTGATCTTGCATGAACTGGCTTCAATGGATGTGGATCTTGATGCTTGAATCGTTAACTTTGATCTTTGAAACCTACATCACAATGTTAGCTCCAAAAACATGCATGATTGAAAAAGACTTTGACATGATGCTTGAGATCATTGCTGCAATAAATCACTAATAAATTTTCTTTTGAATTCCTTTGATCATAATATTTTCTCTTGTAATTCTTGCATAAAGTGTGTTATTGCTTCTAGGATTGAATTGATAAAAAGACCTTGTATTTATAGATATCTATGCTTAATTTCTTGAAAATTAAGCATTACAAGATGACATTGAAATTTACATTCAGGGACCTTAAAATACTGCAAAAAACATATTTTAAATTTGGTTCTAAAGGAATAGGGAGGACTCATTCACCCATGGGTGAATGGGTCCCAGGTCCCTATTCCTAGAACACACATTGCTCAAGGTAATTACTTGAGTGTTGGAATTATTGTTGTCAGGTTTCCCCTTTAAAAAGTGTAATTTATTAGGCTTGTAGATGTAAAATAGGGCTTATTAAGTCATAATTAAGTCCAATTTAATTGAGGGGACCCAAACAAAGTGAGAATGTAAAGGAGTATATTTTTCTACACTACAGTTGGTTATAGTCCATCTCATGTTGGTTCTATGTAACTTTTATGTGTTGTGATACCAACTCCATATCTAGAGGCCTCCATGTTGTAAAGTGCCTTGCCAAATCTGATGTAAAAGGTCTGATTTTCTACCTTAGACAATTTGAGAAACACTTTGCTTGCAACCTCCAATTTGTTGATAATAAGTTTCAGATTGCTTTTTTTGGGTTTGATTTGATTTTTAAGAAAGTTTTTGAAGTTTGAAAATGCTTGCAAATGAGATTACTCAAGAAACTAAGATGAGATGCAACCCTTTTTTGTATTTTCAGATGCATATACATGAACTACTCATGCAAATTAAACACCTACAACAATTGACATTTTAGTAGACACTTGGCATTCATATTAAACCAAGTACATGTAGGTAAGGAATTGAAATGCAGCTTCTCCCTTCATTAACTTGAGATGCAACAATGTTTACAATGTCTTTGCCAAGACTCTTAGCATGCAAACATAAAGAACAAAAATCTGATCACCCTTTAATGGCAGCCAACCACAATCAAATATGAACAATTATATGCTGATTTTAATGACTAAAATGCATAGACTTGACACAAGACTCCTTCTAACAAATGCAAACCCGAATTATTGACTAAAAATGACTTTACAATGCCCAAATATGCAAATTGATGGACCTAGAAAATGATGGTAGACCTCTTGAAAATTTTGATTCTCCTTAATGTGCAATCCAATGGCCTCAAAGTTGTTGTGCCTAGCCTTGTGGACCTCCAACGATGCTTCCTTAATTTATTTAGAATTTTTCTTGGCTTCTTTCACAAAATCGACCCCAGCTCTAGGTCGCCCTTGTCCAAGCAATGGCTAATCTGAGATAAATAAATATTCATTAATTTCATCCCTTCTCAAGTGTCAAACCTCATCACCAAACCCTCCTATGATGTACACCTCAACTCCAAAGAAGATTCGATGCAAGATGGGAACACAATAAGCAAAATAATCCCAACTTCTATGGTTAAAAATGATTGAAAATTAGAATGTTGTCTCCACAATCGAATTCACCTAAATTTACTAATCCAAAATTGGCCCTTGGCCATAAATTTTTTCCAATGTGAAAGATTGAGACATCTTTCACACTCAACTAGTTAGGGTTGGTGTTGCACAATCGAAACTAGCAATACAAGAGAATTTTACTTCTCGAGCTATGTTAAGCATTCAAGCTCTCTAATATTCAAAAAATGTAATTGACTCCAGGATGATCTCAAAAGCCCTCGAAAATATCCTTATAAAGAATTCACAAGTATTTTAAAGAAGCTTCTAGAATAAATTATTATTTTATTCTTTTAAGTGACTTTTTGATATTATTTTATTTTTATTCACTTTAATATTAAATTAATTAAATATAAGGTTACTTTTTAATATATATATATATTTAATAACCTTATAAGTTATTAATTTAATATATTCTCCTTATTGCTCCAAATGGGGGACATGATAGTCCTCCCTTCCCAAAGATTGCTTTCCCTTGAGCAATCCACGACTGCCATCTCAATATCACTGCCATAAAATTTGGAGCAAGCCTATCCACCATTTGCCTAGATCCTAAATAACCCTAAGAAGGACTCCTCTCACCCACCTTTGAACAAAGTTGAAGTCCCTAATAATGTTCAAACTCACTAGCCTGTGAAGCCAAAAATCCATCAAGTGAGTTTTTGGAATCCAGTCTTACCAAATCTTCAATTCCTACTTGTATTCATCCTCTATAGTCATTGGCGTGTCAAATAATGATGAACACAAATTCATTTCCTTCAACCCACCTCACTATGTGAATAAGGCCATGGTCACATCCTAAGCATCTGGATTGAAAGAAATCTAATGTACACTCCTAGCAATGCAATTGAGATGGAAGTCTCATGCATTCCTTGCCAAACTGTTTACATCAAAGGATGACTCTTCACCCAATGCAACAATATCATCCACATCATCATCATGAATGCAATCTACTCTATCCACTTCATCCACTACTACCTCTAATACATCCTGATGAAGGGGAGTTCCCTCCACGTGTTTTATTGATACATCCTTGGATGCTCTATCTGCTTTTCCCCTAAGCACCACCTTTCGACCACTTGCTATCCAAAACTTAAGTGTCATCTTCTTGAAGTTTTGTGAATACTCCCCCAATGAGTAGAGCCACTAAATACCCAATATAGCATGTTCATCTCCCAAGTCCACCATGTAAAAGTCATTTGTGATAGTATAATTTCCAAGAATGATGCTCAATTGAGGGACCTTTTTACATGTCAACCTATGACCACCAGCCACCATGATGTTGAACCCTTTAAAGCCTTGAGGGGATAACTTCTACTTCATTACCAAAGATGAATCAATGAAGTTGTGTGTAGTCCCACTTTCAACCAAAACCGTGATGTGTTGTCCATGTAGAGTTCCTTTGACCCTGAAGGGATTGAACATAGGTGATCCTGCTAGAGTGCTAAGGGAACCCTTGTTTTCTAGCTCCTCATCTGAACTACTGCTATCCTCAGCTCCAAGTTCATTCTCACTTTCTGATGCTACCTCAATAAGATGAACTTTTCCCTTTCCCAAGCAATGATGTCCATTCACCCACTTCTCCTTGCAATGATAGAAAATTACTTTCTCCCTGCACTCCCTACAAAAATCCTCATCCATCTTGTTCTTCTTACTGTCTTTTTTAGAAGTGTACTTTTCCTCTATATCTTCTAAAGGATGTGTGCTGGAAGAAGTTTTGTCCTTTTGGTTGCTTGAGGATTTGATCTTTTGATGGCTAGACTCCATGTCTTTAGCTCTAGTGATCGCATCCTAAAGGGAATCTGATTTGAAGGCCTTAATCCAACCATGAAGGGGTTCAAACAAGCCCTCAATGAAGAGTATCACCAAAAGTTGTTTTGAAACATCAGTCACCATAACTACCAAGTGCTAAAATGTTGAGATGTAGGAGTCTACAGATCCACTATGTTGGAGCTGTGCTAACTCTCTGAAGTGAAGTTTTGGATCCTTCTAATCAAATTTGTCAATGAGTCTTTGTGTGAACTCTAGGTAGGATGTGGTGTTGGCATGTCCCAAAGTAACAAGCCCATGGTACCACCGTTCATGTGCCTCACCATCCAAATGTAGGGTGGCATATTTGATAGCCTCAGTCTCCATCATAGAATTAAGTTGGAAGTAGGTATCCAACTTTTGAACCCATGCTCTAGTTGTGCATTTGCTAGAACCATCAAAGGAAGGTATAGTAAGCTTCCCCACCTTTCACTGCAAATTTTTATTTTTTCACCCCAATTGTTGTTTCTAGGTCTATTTCTCATCTTGAGATTGAAAAAGTCTACTAGTTTCATGACAGCATGGAACTCATCTCCCAAAGAATTATATTCTCTAAAAAATTCTTCATAATCTTCTTCATG
>VDFB02063652.1:77951-135838 GCA_007258455.2 Sequoia sempervirens | reverse complement strand
CACGTGTTTTATCGATACATCCTTGGATGCTCTATCTGCTTTTCCCCTAAGCACCACCTTTCGACCACTTGCTATCCAAAACTTAAGTGTCATCTTCTTGAAGTTTTGTGAATACTCCCCCAATGAGTAGAGCCACTAAATACCCAATATAGCATGTTCATCTCCCAAGTCCACCACATAAAAGTCATATGTGATAGTATAATTTCCAAGAATGATGCTCAATTGAGGGACCTTATTACATGTCAACCTATGACCACCAGCCACCATGATGTTGAACCCTTCAAAGCCTTGAGGGGATAACTTCTACTTCATTACCAAAGATGAATCAATGAAGTTGTGTGTAGTCCCACTTTCAACCAAAACCGTGATGTGTTGTCCATGTAGAGTTCCTTTAACACTGAAGGGATTGAACATAGGTGATCCTGCTAGAGTGCTAAGGGAGCCCTTGTTTTTCGGCTCCTCATCTGAACTGCTGCTATCCTTAGCTCCAAGTTCATTCTCACTTTCTGATGCTACCTCAATAAGATGATCTTTTCCCTTTCCCAAGCAATGATGTCCATTCACCCACTTCTCCTTGCAATGATAGAAAATTACTTTCTCCCTGCACTCCCTACAAAAATCCTCATCCATCTTGTTCTTCTTATTATCTTTTTTAGAAGTGTACTTTTCCTCTATATATTCTAAAGGAGGTGTGCTGGAAGAAGTTTTGTCCTTTTGGTTGCTTGAGGATTTGATCTTTTGATGGCTAGACTCCATGTCTCTAGCTCTAGTGATCGCATCCTGAAGGGAATCTGATTTGAAGGCCTTAATCCAACCATGAAGGGGTTCAAACAAGCCCTCAATGAAGAGCATCACCAAACGTTGTTTTTAAACATCAATCACCATAACTGCCAAGTGTTGAAATGCTAAGATGTAGGAGTCTACAGACCCACTATGTTGGAGCTGTGCTAACTCTATGAAGTGAAGTTTTGGATCCTTCTAATCAAATCTGTCAATGAGTCTTTGTGTGAACTCCAGGTAGGATGTGATGTTGGCATGTCCCAAAGTAACAAGCCCATGGTACCACCATTCATGTGCCTCACCATCCAAATGTAGGGTGGCATATTTGATAGCCTCAGTCTCCATCATAGAATTAAGTTGGAAGTAGGTATCCAACTTTTGAACCCATGGTCTAGTTGTTCATTTGCTAGAACCATCAAAGGAAGGTATAGTAAGCTTCCCCACCTTTCACTGCAAATTTTGATTTTTTCACCCCAATTGTTGTTTCTAGGTCTATTTCTCATCTTGAGATTGAAAAAGTATACTAGTGTCATGGCAGCATGGAACTCATCTCCCAAAGAATTATATTCTCTCAAAAATTCTTCATAATCTTCTTCATGTTCTTGCTGCTCTTGATTTGCAGTAGCTTGTTCCCTCAAGAATTGAGGCATAAGAGGCCTCAGAGTTGTTCTACTTCTGCTCTAACATTGCTTTGAGTTGTATTATTGTTGTCTTGCCTACCATTATGTCCATTCTATCCACTGGTCCTATTGTTGTTCCCATTGTTTCCATTGTTCAAGAGTTGTCTTAGAATTTGTGATAATTCTTCTCTTGCTTTAGCTGCTTCTTCCCTTCCTCTAACCATTTCTTCCATTAGTTCTTGATGTCCTCTTGCAAGGTCACTAAACATGTGTTGAGTACTGCTTCCTTCCATGAGTTCAAATGGACTCAAACCCTTCTTTAATCTGTTGTAAGCGATATCAAATGGGCTGCAGTATGGAATGTCTAAAAATTATTTGCTCATCACCCAACAGGCTGGCAGGAAAACTTTCTTTGATACCACTATAAAGTGCCTTGCCAAATATGATGTAAAAAGTCTGATTTTCTACCTTAGACAATTTGACAAACACTTTTCTTGCAACCTCCAATTTGCTGATAATAAGTTTCAGATTGCTTTGTTTGGGTTTGATTTGATGTTTAAGAAGTTTTTGAAGTTTGAAAATGCTTGCAAATGAGATTACTCAAGAAACTAAGATGAGATGCAACCTTTTTTTTGTATTTTTAGATGCATATACATGAACTACTCATGCAAATTAAACACCTACATCAATTGACATTTTATCAAACACTTGGTATTCATCTTAACCCAAGTACATATAGCTAAGGAATTGAAATGTAGCTTCTCCCTTCATTAACTTGCAATGCAACAATGTTTACAATGTCTTTGCCAAGACTCTTGGCATGCAAATATAAAGAACAAAAATATGATTTCCCTTTAATGGCAGCCAACCACAATCAGATATGAATAATTACATGCTGATTTTAATGACTACAATGCATAGACTTGACACAAGACTCCTTCTAACAAATGGAAACCCGAATTATTGACTGAAAATGACTTTACAATGCTCAAGTATGCAAATTGATACACTTAGAAAATGATGGAAAACCTCTTGAAAAGTTTGATTCTCCTTAATGTGCAATCCAATGGCCTCAAAGTTGTTGTGCCTAGCCTTGTGGACCTCCATAGATGATTCCTTAATTTATTTAGAATTTTTCTTGGCTTGTTTCACAAAATTGACCCCAGCTCTAGGTCACCCTTGTCCTAGTAATGGATGATCTGAGATAAATAAATATTCATCAATTTCACCCCTTCTCAAAGAAGATTCAAGTGCCAAACCTCATCACCAAACCCTCCTATGATGTACACCTCAACTCCAAAGAAGATTCAATGCAAGATGGGAACACAATAAGCAAAATCGTCCCAACTTCTATGGCTGCAAATGACTGAAAAATCAAAATGTTGTCTCCACAATCGAATTCACCTAAATTTACTAATCCAAAATTGGCCCTTGGCCATAAATTTTTCCCAATGTGAAAGATTGAGATATCTTTCACTCTCAACTAGCTAGGGTTGGTGTTGCACAACCAAAACCAACAATACAAGAGAATTTTACTTCTCCAAATATGTCAAGCATTCAAGCTCTCCAATATTTAGAAAATGTAATTGACTCCAGGATGATCTCAAATGCCCTCGAAAAGCTCATTATAAAGAATTCACAAGTATTTTCAAGAAGCTTCTAGAATAAATTATTATTTTATTCTTTTAAGTGACTTTTTGATATTATTTTATTTTTAGTCACTTTAATATTAAATTAATTAAATATAAGGTTACTTTTAAATATATATATATATATTTAATAACCTTATAAGTAATTAATTTAATATATTTTCCCTATTGCTCCAAATTGGGGATATGACATATGTATAGGCCTTTGTATTTTTCATTTGTGATTGTGAATTATGTTATATATGACTTGCCCAAGTGTGAACCTTTGGGATATTTTAGGTGTGACAGGAAGTCATTGGATCGTGCCAATGATTGATGTTTGGGCTATTGCTAGGGATTAGTCAGCATTTACCTAGTTCATGGATGTGAAAGTAGAAAGCTACACTAGTTATGATGTACAACCATAGAAATTGCACAAGTAGGGACACATTTGTGTGAGTAATGGTAATCCAAGGCTAATCATTGTGTTGAGGGGGTTCACTTGTCATTGATAAGCATGAAAGTGACCGAAGCAAAGTGCTACTTGGGATTGTGTGTGAATCACAAGGTGGTATATTTGGGGAGCTACTTCTTCCTGGGTGGATAGAATTGTCACCAATGGCCTATAGGCGAGTGAAGTTGGAATCCATCAGGTTATGGTATGTTAAATATCTTGGGAAAGGCTTGGGATGGTGGATAGATCCATATTGTAGTATGGAATGCACTGAATCCCCTTCCTAGTTGCCAAACTATATACTTAGCCTTGTATAGTTGAGGACAAACCCATGGTGTAGTATGGGATGCACCAAATCCTCTTCCCATTTGTCCAATGGTACATAAGACTAGAGGAAAGGATAGGACCCATGGTGTAGTGCATAATGTACTAATATTCTTTCTATCTAGGATGCATTATGGATATGTGTTAGCTAGCCACTGTGTATGTGATGTATGTTAGAGCTTTCCACTATGTATGTGACGTATGTTAGATCTTGTGACTATGTATTTGTGATGTATGTTGGAGCTTGTCACTATCAATATGTGATGTATGTTGGAGCTAGTCATTGTGTATGTGATCTATGATGGAGCTTGTCATTGTGTATTTGTGATGTATGTTGGAGCTAGTCACTAAGGTAATTGTGATATGTGTATGAGTCAATCATTCTTGTATTTATGACGTACATATAAGATAATCAAAATTGCACTTGTGATATGTGTATGAACTAGTTACTGTCACACCTAAATGTGTATGAGCTAGTCAGCTTGTGTATATGAAGGAATGCTCATGATTTAGTCGTTGTGTATGATGTTTTAGACTATGGTATGATATTCCCCTTGTGAATATTGTGAATTTTTGTACACTAATGTTTTGTAATATTTGGTATGGATTGAACACTTAATGGAAAAGATATAATTCATTATATTATAATTAGACTAAGTTGATAACATATATTTAAATAATAGTCTTGGTTTAAATGTGAGATTAGAGATCTTGTGTAAGAGGAGATAATGAACTCTCTTTGAAATAGGTAGGTGAACTATGGAGCCTCTAATTCCCACGAGGGAATACATGGGAAGGGTCACTATGAACCCTCAAGGTTTAGGTCTGGGTCTAGGAATGACCCCAGAAATATGAGTTTAACACTTCTATGTGTAAACATATAAGTTGTGATGTTGATTTGTTATCACAATAATTAATGAAGAACTTTTAATATTAGCACATCAATCATAAATGAGAGATGCTTGGTCAGATAAGTTGGTAGTTGATGCTAATTGAAAAATAAAAAATAAAAAATGAATTGTTGTGCCTGAGATGGGGATTTTACATTAGTATCAAAGCAACCAAGTTCAAACACTAGACCTATGAAGCTCACTTGACTTTGGATAAGGTATGCTGTCTTACAGTACAAACTAACCATAACTAAGTTGGCCTCTTGGTATGAATGTAGTTGTCTTGAACTTTTTCAATCAAATTTTAAGCTTTGGAGAGTTGTTGACCCATGCTAACAAAGACAACCTAAGGGGGTGTGAAAAAGAATATGGCTATAATAATTGTAAAGGAAAATCAGAGTGTGCAATGAAAGGTTGTGTTATTTGATTGTTACTAGAATTCCCATAAACTAATTATTGAATGTGATTTCACTCCTTTTCATGTGGTAATTGTCATGGAATATTTAAGGTAATTTTAAATAGGTGGTCTATTTAACTACCAAAAGTGGTAATTGATGCATGGTGCTATTGTACCTTGCAAGGGTTAATTGGTAAATTTGTGTACCCAATGATATAATATAGATGTATTTAAAGAAATATCAACCCTGAAATTCAAAATGGAGGATTGGATTAAGTGAAAATACTTATTTGAGGGTATTTTTTCTGTGTAGACCCTCTTAAATATTATAAAAATTATTCTAAATTCATTAAATTAGGGGAAAGGGGACCACCTAAGAGGAAATGATAAGGGGTTCAAAGGAAATTAACTTGGCTAGTAACCCAAAATTTTGAGGAAATTAACAAATAAACCCTTCTAATAAGTCAGGATGACTTATCCCATGGGGAAGGATGTCACATCCCACACATTAGCCCCTTCCATGGTGGTTGACTATGGAATAAATAAATTAAAATGAAGAAGGAAGGGAATTACAGTGGGAGACAACGTGCATTAAAAGGGAGAGAGAGTGTGTATGCAGGTGGATGTGTATCAAGGGAGGGGTATCGATTCCATTAAGAGGCATTTGTCATCCCAGTCCCAAGAGCCTTCTAGATGGAAAGATGCATGGGAAAAGGCATAGAAGGTATAATTTGAACCACCACAACTCTCTTACGTACTCATGGAAGTCTGATTTAGAAGGTAGTGTGTAAGAATGCATGGGGAAGGAATGAAAAGAATGGCATGGAAGAAAGAGAGCAAAGAAAGCTATTGCTCTTCATGCCTAAGCGAAAATGAGAAGCTTTGGAACATGGTTATGGATTCCCATGAAATCACAATAGATACAAGATTTTCCCCCAAGGAGAGTTATGATGGGAGGAAAAGGAACAGTCAAAGAAATATGTGGATATGATTTACTGCAATGTGTGGAATGGAGAATGGTGCACATAGGGAAGATTGAAACCTTATGTTCCCCTCAAAGATGGTATTTTAGGAAAATTGGGGTGCCTATAATCCTCAGGATGTGAGAAGCAAGGTTTTCACAATTTGTAGGTTGAAAGGAAAAATTTGGTGTGCTAGCAATCTTCCACCCATGACCTCCTTAAATTGACTCTGATGGGCTTAGATGAAGTAGGAAATGTGGAGGAAAAAGGGTGAACACAAAGTTATCAGTGGAAAAAAACACTCAGAATGCAAGCAACAAAGGATAACAATATAATTGCATGGGGAGAAAGAAGAGAAGGAACAACATGAGGAGAGAAAGTTGAATCACATGGGGGAGAGAAAGAGAAATGAGTTACAAGAAAAGGAAGAAAAACCATAAAATGTGGTCTATTGGAATGCAAGAAATGGGAGTATAATGTGTGACCTAGTGTTTGGAGGCATGAATCAAATTTGTCAAGAAGGTTTAGAAATTTTCAAGAAAGAAAAAGCAACAAGTGTAAAATTGGACGACCAAGATAATATGTGGAATATCTCTCGGTCTATGGAAAATAGGATTATGTGACCAGACATGGAGGTGAAACGGAAAGTTATGGAGATCTAACAGTCTCATTCTGTTAAATTTAAATATTAAAGAGCAAAAGAAACTTTTATGTAAAAGCTAATATTTGTAATTTACTTTAAAAGGAATTGGTTTCTTTCTAGAGTGACATATGCAAGATAAATCTTCAGCAAGCTAAGTAGTTTATTTTATTTATACACTGTCACTTCATTCTCCTTTTCATTCATTGCATAAATTAGCTTGCAATTATTTCACTATACTATAAAATAGTTAAACTATAATGTCTAAAAGGGTATCTATGTAGCTCATACATATTGGTATCTAATCAATAATTTCATCATGATTGTTGAAATAGCTGCAAAATATAACTTACAATAATCAAGAGAAACTTTTCAATGGTCTTTAGACTAAATTATGTTGAAGCAACCATGATAGACCATTCTCCCATCTCATTACAATACTTTCTTTAATGGCTGAAAAAGTCTTGATAAATGTCATGTAGCATTTTTATGTGTCCAATATTTTGATATTTATGACAAGGGATGAGAAAATTGTTATAGCATATATGAATAAGGAAATTCATATCTTCACTCAGATAAATTAGGGAACACTTGATATCCTTATGTTTCTTAACAATATTTAAAATACAAAGGCATGTGTAAACCAAGAAGAAATTTTATGGTGTTAAACCATAAAATTATATAGTATATTGCTCCTTAAAAATAATGCTAGTTTATATATAAATTGAGCATTAATAAGTCAAATAATGTAATTGAACCTTCTTTGTATTGGAACATATGTGATGATTAAACAAGCACTTGCTACAATTACTTAATAATAAAGGTGGGGGGAGGGGACACTTCAATAAATATAGTGATTTCAAATAGTTGTATAATCTAATCTCATTTCCTTAAAATAAATTACACGAAAATAGCACAACAAGCTATGTCATATGATTACGTGGCTCTCTTCTAGTGAGATTAAGCTAAGAGATAAACCCTATGAGATCATGCTATCCAAAATATCTCGAGACCTTACCTTTGACCATCAAGTCATATTTAGTATTAATAAATTATCCAATCTATGACCTAGACAATTGTAAGAATATGGGTAGTATCACAGGGTAAAGGAATTTAGAAAATCAAGAATATTATTGGTAATATTGTTAATGAGTTATGTTTTCATATGTTTTTCTAATAGATAAACTATTGCCGACCATCTAGAGTAGATTTTCACATCAACTCTATCTAGAACAAGTTTATAACTATTGTGTTTTATCTTTTGAAGTAACATAATATTTGTATGGCCTTATTGAGGTATGAAATGTTCTAATGAGAATTGATTTCATAAATTAATAGGATCATGATGCTTAATTATATTAGTTGAATATCAGTTGGAGCCATATTGGGGCTTCATATAATTGTCACATTGTGAATAGATAATGAGTATTACTACTCTTACTATTAGTAAATGTATCCTAATAGAGATATTTATTCTACTATTTTACCTCCATATCTGAATGTTTAAGGGGGTTTCCATTAGTATAATATATTGGTTCAAATTATCAAGAACAAATACACTTTTGATCTCTAAGATCGCCGAATTATGATCTAATCCTAAATAAAACCCTATATTATAAACTATTATTACTTAAAGGATTTTGGGATGCCCACTTTGAATTAGAAATTAACATCGGTGGTGAGGTCTAATTAGAGACATTGATTTCCTTGGATGGAAGTGTCACAATATAGGTTTGCTGATTTGGGAATGGTATTGGAATTCCTCACTTGTCGTTAGGCACTATTAATTGTTGGGAATCATTTAAAGGAACCTTGTCTAAATAAGACATAATAATTGATGAAATGTTTGTTATTGGAACTTATGTGTAGGAATCCTTGAGAGACTTTGTTAAGAGGACTATGTGTGGCTTTGATCCATTTGAAAGTGGGTACATAGGCGGTCGTTGGGTGAAGGATTCCTTTGTGACCTCAAGTCCAAAGGAGGAGGGTTTGGGGGGATAACTCCAAGGTATGGGGGTTTTTCCTAATTGGTTTGACCTTTCCTCCTCCGTAAGCTTTAGTTTGAGGTTGAAATGAGTACCAAATGCATATGATCAAGTTTAGGGTGTTTAATAATTTATATTTAATAATTAATATGCTTCTAAATAGTAAACATGTAGTGAAGTAATAAATTGACTATTTTATAATTGGTATTTGAATATATGTATATGTTGGGTATAGTCCATCTTGTGTTGGTTCCATGTAACTTTTATGTGTTGTGAATCCAAATCCATATCTAGAGGTCTCTATGTATAGGCCTATGTATCTATTGTTTGTGATTGTGGTTCATGTTATGTATGACCCGCCCAAGTGTGAACCTTTGGGATATTTGAGTAGTGATAGGAAGTCATTGGACTGTGCTAATGATCAATTTATGGGCTATTTCTAGGGATTAGTCAAAATTCACTTGGTTCATGGAGGTGAGGGTAGCGGGCTACCCTGATTATGATACAATAGTAGCGGTTGCACAGGTACGAACCCATCCATGCAGGTGACAATAATTTGGGGCTAACTGTTGTTTTGAGGGGGTACACTGGTGATCATTGATAAGCACAAAAGTTTTTGATGCCAAGTGTTACCCAAGATTGTGAAGAAGATAGACACCACTATCACTAAGGTCACAAGGTGGTATATGTTGAGAGCTACTTCTTCTTAGGAAAAAATACTTGTTGTCGATGGCTTATAGGTGATTGAAGTCAAAATCCATCAAGTTATGGTAGGTTCACTACTTGGGACAATCCTTAGGATGGTGGATAGACCCGTTGTGTAGTATGGGATGCATCGAATCCCCTTCCCAGTTGTTAGAATATATACTTAGCCTTGTAGGGTTGAGGATGGACCTGTGGTTTAGTATGGGATGCACCGAATCCTCTTCCCATTTGTCTAATGGTTTAGAAGATCAAAGGAAAGGATATGAACCATGGTGTAGTGCATAATGCACCAATATTCTTTCTATTTGGGATGCATTATGGACATGTGTCTGTTATCCATTGTGTATGTGATGTATGTTAGAGCTTGTCACTTTGTATGTGATGTAAGTTAGATCTCGTCACTATGTACTTTTGATGTATGTTAGAGCTTATCACTATATATTTTTGATGTATTCTTGAGCTCATTACTGTGTATTTGTGATGTATGCTAGAGCTTGTCACTTTCAATATGTGATGTATGTTGGAGCTAGTCATTGTGTGTGTGATTGTATGATGAAGCTTGTCATTATGTATTTGTGATGTATGTTGGAGCCAGTCACTAAGGTAATTTTGATGTGTATGATACAATCATTGTTTTATTTGTGATGTACGTATGAACTAATCAATATTATACTTGTGATTTGTGTCTCATCTAGTCGCTATCATACTTGAATGCGTATGAGCTAGTTAGATTTTGTATATGGAGGTATGCTTGTGATGTAGTCATTATGTATGATCTTTTGGATTATGGTATGATATGCCCCTTGTGAATATTGTGAATATTTGTACACTGATGTTTGGTAATATTTGGTATGGACCCAACACTTGATGTAAAATATATAATTCATTATATTATAATTAGACTAAGTTGATAACATATATTTAAAGAATAGTCTTGGTTTAAATGTGAGATTAGAGATCTCATGCAAGAGGAGAGAATGAAATCCCTCAAACATAGGTAGGTGAACTATGAAGCCTCTGATTCCGCTGAGGGGATATATAGGCAGGATCACCATAAACCCTCAAGGTTTAGGTTTGGGTCTAGGAATGACCCTAGCAATATGAGCTTAACACTTATGAGTGTAAGCATATAAGTTGTGATGTATATTTATTATCACAATGATGAGTGTAGAACTTTTGATATTAGCACATCAATCATAAATGAGAGATGCTTGGTCGAATAAGTTGGTATTTGATGCTAATTAAAAAAAAATGTTGTGCCTAAGATGGTGATTTTACAAGAAGATAAATATAGAAATAAGAAGAGATATAGGGGTAAAGAGAGAGAGTGAAAGAAGGGAAAATATAGAGAGATAAAGATAGAGGAGAGAGTTAGAGAGGAAAATAGAGGTTTAGATATAAATGTCTAGGAAGAGAGAGAAGGAGAAAGGCAAAGCGAGGGATAGATAAAAAGAGAGATGTATCTAGAGATAGAAAGGGAGAGAGGAAGAAAGAGATAGAGATGAAGATAGAGGGAGAGAGAAATAAATAGAGATAGAGAGAGGTAAAGGGAAAGATAAAGATAGATTGATATGAAGGTATGAATAGAGAGAGGGAGGGATATGGAGGAGATAGAGATATATAGAGGGATAAGGAGAGAGAGAGAGATGAAGTGAGACATAAAGATATATCTGGAGGGATATAGGGGAGAAAAGGGGTATGGAGAGGTAGGTAGATAGAGGGGGAGAGATATAGAGATATCTAGAGGGATAGGGAGAGAGAGACATGTGAGATCGAGAGAATTCAGGAGGGAGGGAGGGAGAGAGGGAGATGAGAGATGGACATTATGGCTTGTTAGTGATTAAGTCTAGGATTGGTTACTACCAAGCCATAATATGAGTGTGTTATAAAGTGAACACATTATAACTCACTTGTATTATGTCTTATATAGGACCAAAAATTGGTGTGACCACTTTTTGGTCCCCCATCTTTTTGCACTTACCTAGAAAGTCCTTAATGGAGGGAAATGAATTGGGTATCAGTGTATTCAACTCTATCTTAATTTTTAATGCCCATAACTCATTATCTATACCAAATTTCTCCTTATATTTTTCCCAAACACACTTAGGAGTTGTACATGATTCTATGTGAAATAATAGGTTATCTAAAGCATGAAATGCAATAAGACTCATGCCTTCGTCCATATTGTTTTGGTATGAAAATATTTCATATTCCAAAGTGAAATTAGGTGTAGTATCATTCAATATGGACCTTAATCCCTTGGACATGAGCAATTTGGTCATCTAATTTTTTCAAGTGTGATAGTTGTGTGGTGTAAAATGCTAAATATAACAGGTTTTTTCCATATGTGTGTTTGTTTTGAGTTTTTAAAAATTCACTAAATTTAGTTTTAATTTTTTTCTAGTTTTCTAAGGTACTTTAGGAATAAAATTTACCCCCATAGAAAATAAACCTTTTGCAAATTTGACAATGAAAATATAAAAATAAAAGAGTTCACTATAGGTTTGAGTATTATGTAAATTGTTGAACTAGTTTTACAACACCACAAGAAGCCTAAAAAATAAAGATCTAAGCTAGAATTTATGTGCCTAGAAGTAGAAAAGTAAAGATCTAAATTCAACATAAAATAAAACTCACTAATAAAAAATATGAAAAATATATGGACAACACTAGAAAATTCTTGAAACTAGACTTCTAACAACTATTTATCTATAAAAAAAACTAACATTGTATGACCAATTTATGCTCAATTTCACAAAACTACTTCAAAATGGCTTAAAAAGGAAAGATAGAGGCTAGACAAATAAGACCCTGGTCACTTGGAGACAACTTGTTATGGTTGGGTGGCTAGGTGTTGGGCACTGGATTTTGGTCACCCACATGATTGTGGTTGAGCATAGGAGGGTTGGTCAACTCATGGTGGTTGGCAAAGAAAGTAAACCAGAATGAGGAAGGACTTGCTAACCGGTGGCTTTTGATCTTTAGTCAAAGGGATTACCCCTACCATCTAGTAACCGCTACCTATTTCAAGTAGCTGAAATATTGAGTGTGCCAATAAGATGATGGATATCAAAGCACCTTTCTCTCTTTCTTCTTCTTGCACAAGTTGTGAACTTTCAATCCCTTCATCTATTTATTTCTCTCTATCAGTTTTTGATTCAAGATCTTTTACCTCTTTTGATTTTTGGCCACTATTTTGCTTCTAGAGATTTTGATGGTGGTTAACATCTTTAATGCTAGTTGTATTACCAATAGATAGTCCTTCAACAAGTACCTATGATGAGAGGCTCTCAAAATCCTCCATGTCATCAGATTTCAATGCCTTCTGATGTACACTAACCAATTCTTCAAAATTTTTCCTTGATTGTAATATATCATCAAAATTTTCAGCCTGGCTAATCTCACCATCTCACATTACCTAGAAGAGTGTAAATAAGTCTCACTTGTTAGCAGAATTTGAATCCTTCCATTTCTTTCTATGAATTGAAATCTTGAAATGTATAAAATCCAATTAAAGAAGCTAAAACCTACCAAAATGAGGTCAACTGCATATGAAAATTCCACTTGGTGAGTTACATCGATCATAGATGACATTTTTTGAACTCAGAATATGAAGTAGACATTCCTGTAATGGAAAAAAATCAGTTTTGATAGATTTTGAAATAATAAACATTGAAGTATGTAAGTAAACATTAATTTGTATTGAACAACTTCAACATAAATAAATAAATTAAAATTTCAAATTCAAGAATGGTATCCTTTGTAAAGGCTATTACGAAAATACTTGAAAAATGTATGTCCCCGTGTGAGCATCAACAACACTAAAGAGATCATCAAAAAGATAAATATCAACATCTTGATATAAAGCACGTGCAATTTGTATCCTTTTCTTTTTCCCACCATTAAGATTTATACCTCTTTCCCAATTTCTATTTATTCCCCATAAGGGAACAATTCAAGATCTTTTTTAAATGCACAAGCCTACAGTACACTCTCATACCTGGTTTTCTCCCATTCCATCCCAAAAAGAATATTGTCTTTTATTTTTCCACTTTGTATCCATCTAGATTGTAACATATGCCTTGGTACCGCTTATCTTGATAGATCCTAAATTTTTGGGTATTTCCCCTAGTATACATGATATGATCCTTCATTTGCATGTGGTCAAAGGCACTCCCATGATTGTACATGTACCTATTGTGACCTTTTCACACATTGCCCCATTCAAAATGGGGACCCCCTAATTTTTGCTTCATTCGGGTCTTTTGGCTTTGCTTTATGGGTTTTCTCTCTCGGTCTGTCCTTTCTATCTAGTGTACTTATTATTTGACCTAGGTTTAAATTATGACTAAGTCTGGAATGTCTTCCAATGAATTAGGGTTTATAATCTTCAGACTGCTTTGAGGTCAAATCGAGTTGGATAATCAACTTTTGAGCTTAGCACTACTGTTAGGATGCTTTAAGCAGGCTCCCTCTAAATTTTCATTGAATTTTGGCAACTTTTCTATTTTTACTAAGTGTCAATTTGGAGTTTTCTTTCTCGAGATTTTCATGTTCTGACAACTACACTACATTCTAAGCACTTTGAACTCATCACTGGTAAAATTTGAGCCAAAATGGGCAACTTTCTATTTTTAGTAGCTCAGCTTCCAGAGCGAATTCCAGGGTTTACATGCAAAATTTTCAGATGCATGTATGGATATTCTTTGTGGGTTTTTCGAAACCTTCGCAGTGATATGACATGCAAAGTAGGACAACAACTTTCAGTGTTCAGCCTTCGGAGGCTGTAATACGGGTTTGCATGCAAATTTTATCAGCACATGTTGGCATAATCTCTCTGGGTTTTCCAAGAGCTTCGCAACAGTGTAACATTCAAGCAGAACTGGCCACTTTTCAGAAACTTGCTATTTTTAGCCAGTGCTTGCATGTTGATGTTTTTTCTTTGTTTTTCTGGGTTTTTCAAGATTTCTGGGGCAGTGTGACATGCAAAATCATTTGATAACCGGTTGGTGACTTTTTCAGCCACTTTCTATTTTTAGTAGGTGCACTCTGGCAGCTACCCCCACACTTTAGAATCACGAACACGGTAACATGTAGCAGAAATGAGGTCAACCAGAGCTCATTTGAGGCACATGCAGGAAAATTAGTGTTTTAAGCTTCAGGACTCAAAATGAAGAATCAAACATCAAAATCTCCAAAACTGAAGTATCCACCATGATTAGTATCATTCAGGGGGTCTACTAGCAAAATTTGGAGGCAATCAGAGCACTTACTATTTTTAGTAAGGCATCCCTGAGACCAACTATAAATAGAAAGTCAACATCCAGTCTCAGTGTGAACAAGTCAAGCAGGTGATGAAGACCCCATGGCACGAATTTCAAGTCAAATGGAGTTGCGGAGGATGGAAAATCAGACACTTGCTATTTTTAGCAGGCTGGTGTAGAGGAATTAGGGTTTCCTAAATTCAAGGGCAAGACACGACGGTCATGTAAATGTAGTATCTAACCACAATCAACATATTTCAGGCAAACGACACACCAAATTTGAAGACATTCTGATTACTTACTATTTTTAACAAATTGCTAAAAATAGCAGGTACAAACTGGCATTAGGCCCCAACAACTCAATCACATCTCGAAAGTCAACACGAAGCAAAATCAGGTCTTTTAGAGTCAGGAAGTAGTTCAAAGCATGAAATTTGAGGAACTTTCTAAAAATAGAAAGTCAAGGCAAGTTAGGGTTAGCAGGAGAAAATCACTCTAATTTTGGCAAAAGGCCTGAAATTCACCAAGTTTGATAATTTTTCAAGTCCAACACCAAAACTTGAAGCAGACCATCCCAAGTGCGCCCAAGGAGTTCAGAGAAGAAAATTGACTAAGTGTTATAAATTTGAAGATGCCACACTTATTTGCACCTCAAGCTTGAAAGATGGAGTTTAAAAATTTTCTAAGGCATTTAAATTTGAAGTACCCCCCTTCATATGCGCCTGGAAGAAGAAGGTGAAGATGGCATCAAAGTTTTTTCTAAGTGTGGCACATTTGAAGTTCAACCCCTAAATTGCACCTCTGAAGCTCTAACTTGGAGAATGAAACTCTAAAATATTCTAAGTGTCCAAGATGAAAGCATAACCATTGATTTGTGCCCTGGCTAGTGGAGGAGTTGAAAAACTCTCTAAGTATGGAAAATTAAATGCTCACCCATTGATTTGCGCCTAAGGACTTGGAGGCTAACATTTCATCAAGTGTTCAAGATTTGAAGCTCTATGTGACATATGCGCCTAAGGTATAAAGTGAAAACATGACCATTGATTTGTGCATGGAGGGGAGAAGAGGTTAGAAGAAATATTAAATACAAAAATTAAAAGCTTAACATGCTATTTGCGCCCCACTTCAAATTGAAAGCACAGAGGGTAATATGCGCCTAGACTTGGAAGGAGTTAGAAAATACACTAAGACGTGGAGATTAAAATTGAAAGGACCTATGTTATGCGCCCCTACTTCAAGGATGATTCTAAATGTCGAAATTAAAAGCTTAACATGCTATATGTGCCCCTTTTGACGTGGAGAATATTCTAAGTTATGAATATTGAAAGCCTCCCCACTCAAATACGCCCCCATTTAAAAGTTCACCCTCTTGTATGCGCCTTAAAGAAAATCTTGTCTAAGCATGGGAAACACAAAGCTCCAATGGTCATATACGCCTGGGAGGAAGGAGGTGATTAAAGAACCAAGTGTTGACATTCGAAGCTTCCCCTGCAATATGCGCCTTGAGGAATACTCTAAGGCATTAAATGAAACCTCAGGTGGTCACATGCGCCTGGAGAAATAAGGATATTTTAGAATTTTGACTAAGGCGTAAAGCTCACTCATTGATTTGCGCCCACCAAGCTGAGGTAAAAAGAATGAAAATAAAAGCTTTGCATGCCATTTGAGCCCAAAGAGGTTGAAGTTAAGCCAAAATTTGTTAAGTGTTTAAAATTAAAGCCCATATAATACGCGCCCAGCTTTGAGGAGACTACACAATGTTCTAAGTGTTTCGAAATCTGAAGATGCTACTCCAATATGCGCTTGGACTCATGAAAACTCAGAAATAACCTAAGTGTTGAAATTAAAGGCATACCCTCTTGAATGCACCTAGGCAAGTAGGAAGGATAAAAGACGTCTAAGCTATGAGGATTTGCGCCTTGAATAAAGAGGGGAAGTATTGATTAAGTGTGGAGAATTCGAAATTAAAAGCACATACTTCCATATGCGCCCAGAGTAAAGAAGAAGAGGGGAACGAAATTTCTAAATGTTAAAATTGAAAGTTCACCTAGACAAATGCGCTTTGAGCTTGAAAGGGGAGAATTTAAATTTTCCTAATGCAAATTTTAAATGATAAAATTTAAAGGTTGATTTCTGCCTTGGATAGAAAGGGGTGACTAGTGAATATTAAATGTTGAAAATTGATGTGTGAAAAATCAAATGAAGATATTTGATGGCATTTAAAAAATAAATTAAAGGGCGTTGGAAGAAATTAAAACTTGCTCTAGGAAAATAATTCAAAATTTGCCTAAGTCAGAGAAGTTAAATTAATTAAAATTTAATTTAATTATTTTCCAAAGTATTAAATTAAATTCCCCCTTCGTTTGGACACTTGAAATTTAAAAAAAATTGAAAGATTTTAATCATGTGGAATTTATTTCGGAGTTAGTACGGATGGAAAATAAATTATGCCTAGCCATTTTTAAAGTGTGCTGATGATGAAATTAAATGGCATTTAGATTAAATTTTAAATTTTAAAAATGCCATTTTAAAAGCGGTGAGATTATTTTAAACTGAAGTAAATTTTAAATGATTTTTCTCGAAATTACTTCAGTCAGCTGGAAGTAACTGGCAGTTAGGAGGGAAATTTTAATTTAAAATAAAGAAAGAATTTCCCAGAATAGCAAATTACTATGATGACTGTAAGACGGCTGGAATATTCTCTTTTGAATTTAGAAAATGTATAAGTCATGATGAAGAGAATTAATTGCATTTGCTAAAATAAGCACCAGCTTTCAATTATAAAAACCTCGAGGATTTTCATTTCTATTCACAAGATTCGAAGTTGAGATTTGTGCTAGAGAATTGAAAGTAATTTTTGAGCTGTGTGAGATTTTTTGAGGCTAATTTATTTCTTTGAAAGCTGAAAGTTGAGATTTGTGCTAGAGAATTGAAAGTAATTTTTGAGCTGTGAGTAAATTCGAAGTTGAGAGTTGTTGGAGATTGAGATTGTTGAATTTAAATAGCTGATGTTGCTGATTTATAACTTTCGAGGTTGCTGATTTAAAACTTTCGAAGTTGCTGATTTATAACTTTTGAAGTTGCTAGTTTAAAACTTTCAAAGTTGCTGATTTAAAACTTTCGAAGTTGCTGATTTAAAATTGTTGAAAGTTGCTGAAACTTGAAGTATTTTCTAAAGTTGGAATTGCTGAAGCTGAATTCTTCCAGAGAGTTGAAATTATTTTGGATGCAAATTGTTGAAGTTCGAAGTTTTATATTTCGAAGTTTAAATTTATCGAGGTTTGGAGTTGAAGTTTACTACTGGAGTTATTAATTTTATTTTCTTTTCACAGCCAACTCCATTTGCCAGCCATCTCACAAAGTTTTTATTTTAAAGTTTGAATTGTAATGTTTGCTTTTCATTTTGCAGATGGCTGAAAATCAAAGAGCTGATGTTATTGGAACAAGCAAGGCTGGAGCTAAAGCTGGAAATGATGAAGCTATCAAAGAAAATGCCTCTAGGTAGGCAATCATCAAGAGTTTGAAGAAATATTTTATTCTGGAGTCTAATCTCGTTTCTTTCAACCTCAGTTCTTTCAACCTCGAGGCCTTCATGAGAAGAATATATGGACAAGGTGGCAATCCTCCGATAGATATCTTGCACAACATTGTGAGAAGCAGATTATATGTAGCAGCCGGTTTCTAGTCAACAGTTCGATGTCCAGAGCTGATTATGGAGTGTGTAAACTTCTACAATTCGGACCACCGGATGATTGTTTCTCTGGATGGCGTGTTGCTGGCTAACCTCGCGCCTGATGCAATTGGCGAGGCATTCGGGATTCTTCCCACAGATAAAATGTTATACAAGTCCAAGGCAAAAGCTAACAATAAGAGAATCAACACCACGTGGATGAGGAAGCCAAAGAAAATTATTTTAGAAGAGTTGACACAGGAGTATTGCGACTTGATCATGTTGCTCAGTCGGGTTAATGGCAGCCCATAGGTATATGCATTTGAGCCGTGGATGTTTTTCTATATCAACATGGTACTTGAAGGAAAACAATGTGTTGATTGGGCTACTATGATCAGTGATAACATTGATGAGCAGTTTCAGAATCTAAGGAGAATGAAAATGTTCTACATGAGCTCATATGTTATCTACATGCTGGCACGGATGACAAAGTACAAGGGGCTAGCATACCAGGAGCCAATTGGATGTGGTTTCAACCAATTCAAAATCCATGAATCCTGTAGGCAGTTGCATCTAACGAATACCCCTAACTTCAAGAGGGTGAATGATGCATTCACAATGCACATCACAAGGACCCTTCAGCGGAGATTGCAATAGAGAATATCTGAAGAAGCGCAAATGCTGATTGAGGAGTATGGGTTTTGGTTTGTCCAATTCCCAAAGTTTACTTATTTAAGGTTTCCAGGGTACAATTCATATGTCTACCGACTACCAAGGTACCCCACGAACAGAATGATAATGCTTGAATTGTCTAGGCAACTTGTGGCCTACGACAAAATTATAAGAAGGAAGAAGGGAGGTTTGCACTTCCCCATTATTTTTTGGGAAACTTGCTTGAGGAGCGCCCTTCTTTGTAGGCAGCCAAGGAAGCTGAAGAAGAATTGCGGTTCTATCAGTTCACTCTCCATACTAGCCAGCAAGATTTTGATCCTTGGGGGAAGATTGGAACGGTGCAGGGTGAGGAATACAGGCATAGGGAAAACTTGGAGGATTTTTAGGAAAATGCTGGAGACAAGGTTGATATTAGAAGAATATTCTCTAGGTTGCCTCTTAAATTAATCAGAGAGTGCGAAGTGGTCCAAGTCCCAGATTAGGTTGATGAGGATACCAAACTTACTCACCCAAACTATGAATCGATCAAGAACACACCAATTCCACCACCAGATTGGGCTGAGCCAGAGATTACATACTTAGACACTTTGTCTATGCCTGTTTTGACCTTCACAAGGAGTTGGGTGGAAGGGCATGTCCACAGGTTGAAGAGAAGGTCAATTTCCCTCTCATACAACCTCATGGGTGATCGGAGGCCACCAGTGTTGGCAAAGAGGAAGAAGCAAATTTCCCAAGCTACGGAGCTACAACAGCAAGAAGAACCAATTCAGCCCAAACCTCAAGGATCAGAGGATACATCACCTACTCAATTGATAGAACGATCCTCCAGTGTACATGAAATCTCAATGTTTGCAGATCAGAGGGTTTGAGTGAATGAGGAGCCAAAAATTGGAGAGGTTAACCAACCATTGCCAAGAGAGCTTGATAGTCAGAGTGCAAATCAGCTAGAAGAAGAAGGTGAAATAGAGACGAATGTCCGCTTTGATCGTGCACTCGGGGTAGCTTTTGAGGAAGAGGATATTATAGAATCAGGGGTTGGAGCTCATGAGGATAATGATCAACATATGGAGATGGATGAGCCTCAACAAAATATTGCTCGAGAGGAAGTTCGTGAAGTAGAGGCAACTGAAGAGCAGCCTCTTATTGTTTATGACATTCAACGTAATTGGCTCTCACGTACAATCAGGAGAGATCAGGAAGATGACACTAACCTGGCAATAGAAATGGAGGAACTTTTAAATAGAACAAGTCACCTAAAAGGAAGAGAGAAAGGAAGTATTCGAAGATGGAGACTAATGAGGCCAGTTCGCACACTCTCCATATTGTTGTTCCAAGGGAGAACCATGACTTAAGTGATGTAATGCCAAAAAGTTACACGGTAACTACAATCAAATTAGGGCATCCTTCTGGAGCACAAGTAGTTAAAGAGGCTAAAAATTCATTCCAAACGTTGAAGGATATATTGGTATGAAAGGAAGGGAAGTATAAGAGATTAAAGAAGGAGCATAAGGCATTGATTGGGTATGTTCAGCATCTAGCATGCCCATGTGCTCAAGAGAACCCAGCAGTAGAGCTTCCGCTTGAGCTACCATGAGAATCAATTAATGGGCTCGAGGAAATGAAGAGGGCTATCCGAGAAGGAGATAAATGGATAGGCGGTGTTCGCACTAAGGTAGAAATATTCATGGTTGATCTTGTATCCTCTTTTCAGAGTGCTTCTAGTATCCTCTCATGCTTGGAGGACATCGAGCAGACTTGGGGTGACACTCACATATTCCAAGACAAGACCATTCCTCGCCTTCTTGTTCTGATGCGTGTGCCCACGCAAACTTTGGTCAATGAAGGAGTGATCTAGGCTAGGGACAGATATGATTTTCTTGGATGGCATTTGGCTGCATTCATTGGCAAGGGCTTCTTCGATACGATGACAACAAAGTCATCTAGAATTAGAAAGGAGATGAGAAATATTCATGAGGGCATCCTCAATACATTGGATGCATTGTTCACCAAGAGGTTGACTCCTGAGGAGGTAGAAGTGGATGGATTGAAGGCAAGGTTGCAACCTTTCTTCTCTGAGATGAAGATGTTTTCTCAACTGGACTTCGAGAACATCTCTACATTTTTAGCAATTATTCAAAGCACACAAGAGTCTATTGAAACTTGGAGAAAGTCTTGTGATCGGCAGGAGTAGATGGTGGCTATTCTTGAATATCAGCTCAATCTTACTCCGATGATTTTTGAGGAGGAATTTGATTCAGTGCTGGCCCGGTTCATAGCTTATGCAGTAAGAGAAAAGAGTAATGGAAACAAATTCATGGAGGAGAATCTTCTAGAGGGATAGTGGGCATTAATTTCCCATAGTGGTCAAGGAGGAATCTGCTATTTTGAGATCATTAATGACGCCACTCCTCCACCTTCTGGCGGTTTTTAGGGTTAATCTTGTCTAGGGCTGAGGTGGCTCGATCTGAGCCCTCCATTGTAATTTGATATGAACCATCCATTGGGATTGGCCAGCTATATAAAGGGGAGTCCCCTCATTTGTACACTAGTTAGTTAGTAATTAAGTTAGATAGTTGGATATCATATCAGATTAGAGAGTAGACATTTTTGAGATAGTTTCATTGCATTGTTTGAAGAAGGGGAATTCTCCCTTGAGAATTTTGTAAGAGATTGTCATGAAGGCTTTCATAATAAAATAATTTCATTGATGGTGAACTCCAATTTTGTTGTGAATAGTTAGTGAGATTTCTTCGTCCTTCAACTTCAAGTTAGAGTAATTTTCATGCAAGTAGTTAATTATGGGTGGTTGTGTTTGATTTGAGTGGGCTTCATTAATCCATACCACTAATGAACTTGCTGATGGTAAGTTTTTCCTACGTGGTCAATTGGAATACCTTTTAAGTTTAACTTCAGTTAAGATTCATGTGTATGTATGCATCATTTTTATGGTATTTGCATTTTTGGATCTTGATTTGAACATCTTTTCACTCCCTTGAAGATTGCACCAACCTTGTTGAAGCTATTCATAGGAGGCAAGACAACGTTTGGTTGAAGTTCATTGAAGCCAAGCTCAATCCCCTTGCATTTAGACTAGGACTTAAATTTTCTAAACCTCTATAGCCATTCAATTCCGCATAATCCTAGTTAGTTTTAGGAAAGTTAAACATCAACACCAAATCATTCGCATGAAATCCCCTTCAAATCTTTAACTTGTTGTCAACTGCAAACCTTTGAACAATTGTGTAAGTCCCCTCATGAAAAACATCAAATCACAACAAACCTACTGAGGGTATTCCAAAGCTTTTCGGAACCTTGGAGTTGAACGTGTGATCTTACTAGAAATCTTAGCACACGGAATACTTTGATCAAGAGAGAATGGAGTAGCCTTCAGACTATTTTGTTCTGCTGGTTGGTGCGGTCATCAAAATCACATCAACAGTACCAAAAGTTACAACAAATACAAACACAAGAGCTCCCCAAAAGAAAAATATTATCCCAGCAAGCCCATACAAATATTTTTTCATCCAATTACATTCTTCCTTCCTCAATGTTTCGAGTTTCAATAGAAATCTAGTCTTTTACACTCAAAGTTTTAAGATTTTCATATTTTTGATTATTTTTGACTTTGCCCTCATCTTTTTGTCCTTTTGCTTCCATTATCTTTTTATTATACTCTTTTTGGATTTTCCCTAGTGGAAGATTCACCATCATTAATGGTTGCCACTCCTGCAAGAGAGGACAATCCCAAGTTTTGATATAGAATAACTAGGGCTAGAAGAACTTGTTGTCACATCCCCATAAAGGACCCTTTGATGTCAGACTATGTGTGGTTAAAGAAGTAACGTGGGAGACAAACACCATTAAATAAGAATGGTGTAACAATGCATCAAGGTGTGTTTGTGCCATTATGAGGCATGGCGTCCCAATTCATAAGTCTTCTAGATGGCAGGCTATAGAGAAAAAGGCAAAAAGACAGACCTTAAATTTCTCACGGCCTCCTTAGTTTCTCATTCAAGTTTGCACAGGGAGAGTATAGAGCAAAGGACGATAAGATAGAGGAAGGCGTGAGGAAGAGAGGGATAAGGAGTGGAGGAAAGCTTGGTCGTTGGAAAAAAAAAAATATATAACAGAAGGATGCAGAAGATGGGTGCATGGGGGAATGGGTAGAACAGGGATTCAATTTTGGGGGTTGCTGGAAAATACAGAGACCAAAATATGTGTGGAGAAGTGTTCCCCACATGTTGATTCCACCATGGAAAGGTTTGTGGGTGTGGAAATACTAATATTTGGCACGTTTCATTTATACAACATTTGAGCAAAAATGACTTTCCCCAAGGATTTGTCTTTGGCACAACTTCTTCAGCTTACCAGTATGAAGGAGCAGCCATGAAAGAGGGGTGTAGACCAAGCATATGGGATACTTTTTCCCATCTCTTAAAGCATAAATGGTGGAGGATATTTTTCATTGGTGTATAAGTGGAAGAAAGAATAAAGAGAAACAAGAGAATGATGGCATGCAGGGCCAGAAGGAGAGGTTGGACGAGATTGGAGGTGGGCAGTCCAGAGTGTCGCCCAGCTATTAGAAGGCGCCTGAAGTTGAATGTGATCTCCTGGAATACAAAATAATACAGGATATGCACACCATCGATCTGTTGTAAAGGCCTTAGGAATATTTGAGCAAAATTAATTAGCGGATGTAAAGGAGAAAGAAAAATAGAGCCAAACATCCATTGCCCACATTGGTCCTGGTTATGCCGCCAAGAGAGATTGGAACAGGGTCTCGTTATCCAACTAAGTACAAACATTTTCCAAATAGAATTGGATTTGGAATATCTATTCTTCTAGTTGTATTATAAGGATTTAGGGAAGACTATGGTAGAATAGAGAATGGTAATTAAATCAATATTTTGACTTAAGTCATTTGCCATAATCCCTCAAACTTACCACAACATTAGTAAAAATACTCAAACCCATTTATACGTTTTATACAATGTTGGGATCATGTTATTTTCCATTGCTACCTATAAATAATCTCATATGTAATGGCTCTATATGTCAATAAATTCCTCTAATTTAATACTTAGTCATCCTCAACATATGGTTTGAGTTGCAAGCTTAAATTCAAGCCTCAAATATGCTAATTGTTGAACCTTTGTCAATTCCTAGTAAAGGGAACTATGGGACTATAGGTAACACTGAATGAAGTTTATAATGAGACTTAAAGAATTCAAGGTTTCTTAAATATCCAAAACTATATCCCTCATGAATAGTTAGGGGTTAATCCCTTTAAGATTTATTATTTTATCTATGAGTGTTAATATATTGTGTTATTTCTTGTTGGTTTACAAGATAATTGATATGGAAACTAATATTTTGGGTGAATTTCGTGATAAGAAGACCCCTGTAATCCAGTGATGGTTAACGTTGAAAAGTGCATTTATGGTTCTTAATTGATGTATCAGTCTTAATTAACTATAAGGGTATGGGTTAGGATGGAGTTAGTGCAGCCATCTCATTATAGAAATGGGATAGTAGTCAAATTGGTTGATGATGATATCTTGATTGCTACTCACCTAATCAATTATAAAATATATTCGCTAACATTTAGAAGCACTCAACTTATGAACTAAGAAGTATGAATTATATTATATGATTATGTTTATGTTGAAAACCAAATAAGAAGTCAAATTTTAACCCTTGTGAAAGTGATCTCTTATATGTTCTCTCTAAATCCAAATACTTGTAGTGTGTAAATAAATACTTCAATAAGGATTCCAACACCCTTGAATGTGCCTCTATGGCCATAATAATGCATGAAATAACTTTATTGATGGGCAATTTCTTCATATGTAGTATGAAGTATATTGGGTCATAATCAACTCAAACATTTATAGCCAATAGTGGCATAAGAATATTACGTAATCATTAACTTACTAGTCCATGGCTTAGAGAAGTGTCTTCGACCTTAACATCTATCTTGAAATTAGATCGTGTTATATGGCGAAGAGTTCCTATTGGGCTTGACATTAAGAAAAATATTATGCCATTATTATTGAAATAATATCTATACCAAATGGCTAATACTCATCTTTCCTAGGCTTAAAATCGACATGGCCTTTAATTTAGTGAAAACTATGAAGATTTATATGCTTATAATATTGAAATTATTAGATGTTGAGCTATATATATAAGGTATCCAGATGCATGTAATGATGTGACCCTTTTGGAATTTCTCTTGAACTAAGACTATTTTAAACATAATGGATTTCACCAAATAATAAAGGATATTAATAGATTAATAATATGATTGGATGTTTATGTATTTGGATATTGATCCAATGGATATAGTGCTTCCAACATTCCTAAGTAGGATCCAGGAAATGATTATAACTTAAAATGAGTTCATACAATTATTGTATGCCCTTCAATGATATTTATTGGCCTCTTGAGTATAAGAACCTCAATTGTGAACCTATTATATGAGTTTCAAATGGGATGATTTCCTATGGGTTATGTGGACCAAGGTAATTTTGTATTAAGTAATAAGCCTACCCCCTAGGTCAATGAGATGAAAATATAAGAGAGTCTGAATGTTCAAACAAAATTATAAATTTAAACTGGGTGGAGATTGATCCAAGAACTCAATGTACTTAAAGGGAAGTGAAACCTTGGGTTATGAGGAAACTTGTGTGTGGGTCCTTTGAGAGACCTTGTGAGGATAACTACATGTGACTTTGACCCATTTGGAAGTGGGAACGTAGGCGGTCCTTGGGTGAAGGATGCCCCAATGACTTCAAGTCCATAGGGGGAGGGCTTAGGGGGGAAACTCCCAGGGTTGGGGTTGTCCTGGTTGTTTTGACCATCTCTCTTTAGTAGGCCTTTGGTTGAGGTGAAATAGGTACCAGATGGGTATGAACAAGTTAAGGAGATCTAATATTGTGTATTTAACACATAATATTATTTTGTTAGTAAGCAAAGACTGACTACCTTATAATTAGTAATTGAATATATGTATAAGTTTGGAAAATTCCATCTCATGTTAGTTCCATATGACTTCATGTGTTGTGAAAACTGACTCCATATCTAAAGGTCTCTATGTATAGGTATGTGTATCTGTTGGTGGTGATTTGTCATTCATGTTATGTATGACCCACCCAAGAGTGAACCTCCATGATATTTGAGCAATGATAGGCAGTCATTGGACCGTGCCAATGATCGATGTCTAGGCTACTACTAGGGACTAGCCAACATTCACTTAGTTCATGGAGGTGAAGATTGCTATGGCTACCCTGGTTATGATCAAGATACGATTGTGTGTGGGAAATGTTAGTATCAAAATGAAATACCAAAAACACACCAATGCAACACTAAACTAAAGAAAGCTAAATAGAATGAAATCAAAAAAATCAAACAGAGCTTCTTCAAAATCGTTCCATTGTCCTCTATCTCTAGTAATTCGCCTGAAACTGTTGCTCTCAGATTGTATAAGCAAAGCTTCTCAGAATGACAATCTTCAGAATGAGTATGCAAAGGGAGAGTACTTCTCTATCCTATATGCTGGTGGAGTGAAATATTGGTATACGGATATGCACAGGGGCTGTAGATTATGCACAGGGGTTGTGGATTATGAATGCTATTGAAACTAAGATATGAGGTTGATAGGCCATGATATGGAATGCTGATATGTTGGGCTATGCTATGCTAAAATATAGAATGCTATGAATGCTAAAAGGCAGTGCTATTGTATATTGGCTATAGTTTTCCCGTACAAAAGCTTCTTTTTCTTTTAGAGACCCGACAGTCCTTTTTATAGCTTTTTGCAGGCAAGAGCTTGGTTGGCAAAGATCAATGGTTGTGAGATTTTCTGGTAAATTTGAATCGTGAGAGATGGAGAGGTTGAGAGGAAGATGGGAAATGTTGGGAGGTTGGAGAGAAGAATGGAGGTTTGTCTTCAACCCACGGGAACAACTTTGCTTAGAAATAGAGAAATTTATTGATTTTTTGTTTTGAAGTTGTTTCATGGTTGTTGCAGATAATCCAAATTAAATAATAAATTTATTTAGTTTTATGTGAGTTTTGAGGATTTAAAATATTTTTGAAATATTTGATTTTAGGACTATAGAAGATTCAATTAAATATTTAGGATATTTAATTGTGAATAGACTTTAGAAGAATTAATTAAATATTTGAAATATTTAATTGTGAATATAATTTAGAAGATTTTTAGAAGAGAAGAATATTTAATCTTTATTTGAATAAAATATTCAAGCCAAGATTATATATGATAATTAATATAAATAAATCATAATGTTTATTTAATTAATTAAGAAAATGGATATGAAAAGTGATTAAATAAACTTATTTATTTAATCGAAATGAAAGAATGAACAATATAAATAAATTATTTAGATTTATTTATACGTAGATTGAATTTAGAGATTTAATTAAATATTAAAAATATTTAATTAATTACCAGACTATTGTGATGTGACCATTTTTAGGTGTATACATTTTGCCCTCTTTGAAGTGATGTGTTTTATGCATTGCTTCAAAGAATTTTGAAATTTTCCCCATATGCTGATTGTCGAATGTTGATAGGCATATGCCCCCTCGGACGATGAATCGATAAGATTTTGATTTTTGTGAAAAAAAAATAGACTTTTTGGAATTTTTTTGATTTTTATGATTTGTTGGAATTTTGTTCAATTTTTATGATTTTTAAGATGTCGATTCATCGTTCAAAAATGATGATGTGAAAAAAAATTGACATGGAAAAATGTGAGATGAAAAATTGATGACCTAAATTGCCCCTGCAATGATAGAATGTGATAAAATGCCCCAATTTTGCCTTTAAATAGGTTAAAAATGTCATTTTCCATGTCATTTTCCCATTTTGACCTAGTAAAAATTATAATTTTTGAGCTCTAAAGTAAGAAAGATGGCACTTCCTACCCACCAACACTGTTTTGAGCGCATCCGACGACATCAACGACTGACACACTATGGACCCGCAATATGTACCCATTAAACTTTTAGCGTTTGAAATTTTTTCGTTTCGAGCACGTTTTCCAACATGTTTGTATCTTCATGCACTCTTTTAGCGCCTTTTATTCCTTTTGTAGCGCCCTTTATATTTTCCATAGCGCCTTTCATTATTTAGCACCCTTTAAGGTTTTTGTAGCGCCCTTGAAGTTTTTTGTAGCGCTCTTGATTTCTCAACGCCCTTTAAGGTTTTTGCAGCGCCCATTACCAATTTTACAATGCATGACCTTGTATTGATTGGTTGCGTATTGTGTTGCCCTTATTTGATGATGTTTTGTGTGATTAATTTGTTCCCAAGGTTGTTGGAAAACAAATAATAGCTGATAAATTTTCTTTCAAGTTAATGAAAAACATTGTTTGATAAGTTTGCTTCTAAGGTTGTTAAAAACAAACAGGATTTTGATAAATTTGTTTTCATGATGATGAAAAACAAATAGTTTGTTGATAAGTTTGTTTCTAAAGTTGTTAAAAACAAACAGGATTTTGATAAATTGGCTTTCCATGATGATGAAAAACAAATAGTTTGTTGATAAGTTTGCTTCTAAGGTTGTTAAAAACAAATAGGATTTTGATAAATTTGATATTCAAATTTTTTGGATTTGTCTTGATGATTTGATATTGATTTTTCTTTGACCTGATGATTCTTCCTATTCAACATGTGAGATTGAGTGTCTTACAGTTACGAGAGCGATTCTCGAAGACATGGAGGTTGATTTTGTAGCTTGTACAGGCGGATAGAGATGTGATCGAGGCATGTGGACTGACCTCGTTACTTGATCAAGGGCAGGTGAATTAGGGGCAGGTGGGACGGAGCCATCAGGTGCAGGTGGGGTAGGTTCGAGACCAGTAGCATCAGAGGATAGCACTTCATAGTGCATTTTGCATGATGTCTTATTGATACCCTATTGAGACATTTGTATACATACTAATATGGTCCCATTTTTTATGTTGCATATAATGTCATGCATAGTTGACGTCTTTGTATATTTTGACATTCATTTTTGAGATATATGATATGTAGCGATGATTTGTTTGTGCGATGAGTATGTGTACCTTTATTATGTGATGGGTATCTATTTTATTTATGCATGATGCTTATGATATGATTTATGATGTGATGTATGATGTATGGAAACAAACAAAATGATATGTTGTGAAAATGAAAATGTAATGAAAGTGATGTGAGGATTATGATGTATGCTTTATTATTTTTTTATAATTTTCTAATGCAAATATGTATGAAAAATGTATGTGATGATGTTTTTTGTGAATGTCAAATATACTTTGTCATTTATTGGAAAGATATGAAACTTTGATACTTTACCAGCTTTTGGGAAAATCTATAAATTCCAAATGCAAATTCTAAAATGAATGTAATCTATACTAACCATGCAGGATATCTGTACAATATTGCCATTCTGAGAGCTTATTTGTGCTTTTTGTGTCATCATAGAGCATTGAAATGTTGAAAGTTAATACAAGCATCAAAGGGTATATTAGCACCAGTGATGACCTAAGTATTGCTTTCATGAATTTTGATATAGCAAGATAATACAAGCATCTAGGTATAATTGAACCGAGATGACCTGAGTATCGCTTGCATAAACAGACAAGAGTTAACCCGTTTCCCATGCAAATTTTGAAATTCCATCAATGATACTTATTAGAGCATGTCTCGCGACCAATTTGCATAGTATTAATGATTCACTCGCAAACAACAGACAAAGAAAAATCATACTATTTCCTTGCTTTTCTAGTTCAGTACATCATCGAATTGCTCTTGAGATATGATAGAAAATCAACCAACAATTCAAATTTTACCTAAAGTATTCCAAACATTATTCAAATTAAAATCATTCAACTTGGTTATCAACATTGATGTTTTTGTTTTGATTAACATTGTTTTAACCATTTTTTATTTCATTGGCATTGAGTGATCGTTTTGGTGTTGTGGTTGATTTGATGTGTCAATGTATGTTATGTTTTGTCAAATCGTCATTTTCCCGTTTGTGATATTCTAAAAGCTTGTTGCCGTCTCTTGTTTAGTCTGTGTTTCTGCCCCTAGTGTAAACACAACCTAAATATTATGGATATGTACAAATTTCTTCAAGCCATAATGAAACACAAGGATTCCTATTGCATGATATGGATATGATAGATATGTATAGATGATAGATATGGATAGATGATGTCGTAAAGTGAATGAAAGACATAAGCTAATAAATAGAGGAGCCCATTTTGATCACAAGTAGCGCCTGTTTGCCAGGTTTTCACCACTTGTTTTTATTGCATTTTTGTAGATCATGTGAATTTTTTATTTTTTATTTTATTTTTTTTAATTTTTTAGGACTTTTTTTGAAATTTTATGTATTTTTTCAAGACTTTTTCTAATTTTTATGTATTTTTTTAGGACTTTTTCTGATCTTTTTTATAATTCAGACATAGAACTTCTTCAAATGAATGCTATTGATCGGTTCTTCAAACAGGTCCCCTTCTAACATAGATAACTGATATGCTCCAGAACCATATGCTGCAATGATAACAAATGGACCAAGCCAATTTGGTTCAAATTTTCCTTTCTTTTCTCTATCTTGTTGATTGCATGGATTTTCTTTCAAGACTAAATCACCTACTTGAAATGTTTGTGGTTTAATTCTATGATTGTAGCTACAACACATAACTTGTTGATAACCCTTCAAATGATTAGCTGCATGTTGATGTCTTTCATCTAATAGTTCTAGCTCTTGCAGACGAGATACTTGGTAGTCTTCATCATTTATCAATCCTTTTAGTGAGACCCTAAGCGAAGGTATTTCAACCTCCAATGGTAAAATCTCTTTTGCTCCATATACCAAGGCATATGGGGTAGCTCCTGTTGGTGTGCGAAAGCTGGTTCTGTATGCCCACAAAGTTGGATTTAACTGGACATGCCAATCACGACTGGCATCATTTACCATTTTCTTCAAGATCTTCAAGATTGTTTTGTTTGAAGCTTGGGCTTGACCATTTCCTTGTGGATAGTAAGGTGTAGAGAATCTATGTTGGATGTGAAATCTTTAACAAAGTTCATCAACATCCTGATTTTTGAAAGGCTTTCCATTATTAGTGATGATAGAATTAGGAATTCCATATCGGCATATGATGTAATTCAAGATAAATAAAGAGATTTGTTTATCGGTCATGGTCGTCAAAGGAACTTTGATCCATTTTGTAAAATAATTTGTAGCTATGATGATGAATTTATGCCCATTTGATGATGAAGGATGAATGTTGCCAACAAGATCTAGTCGCCACTGAGAAAAAGGCCATGTCGGAGTGAAAGGCTACAATTCCTGTGCAAGTGCATGAATAAGATTCCCATGGATTTGGCATTTAGAACACTTCTTGACAAAAGTAAAAGATTCTTTCTCCATGGTAGGCCAATAATATCCCATTATAACAAGTTTCTTGGCTAAGGTTAAACCACTTGAATGAGTTCCACAAATACCACCATGAACCTCTTGTAAGGCTTTTTCAGATTTGTCATGTTCAAGACATCGAAGGAGCGTACCATCAAGACCACGTCGGTAAAGGATATCGGTGATCAAGGTATAACTGGATGATTGGCGTATGAAATTCCTTTTTTGGTTTTGGGATAAGTCTAGAGGTAAGATGTTATGTTTTAGGTAGGTATAAGTCTTGCCATATAAAGGTGAATCAGAACCGGTTAAATGGCATATGACTTGGGTCTCAGGATTATCATAGGCAGGAGAAAACAATTGTTCCACCAAGAATTCATACCGTTTTTTATTTTCTGATAATTGTAACAAGGAAGCAATTGTAGCCATTGCATATGCAGTTTTATTATCAATCCTTGGGATCTGTGAAAACTTGATTGCCACAAAATACTTTTTAAAATCATCCACCATGTTCTTGTAAGGTAGCAGCTTATCATCTTTAGTTTGATAATCATCATTGATTTGATTAATGACAAGTTGTGAATCACCGTAGACTTGCAGCTCTATAATCCGCCATTCCAATGCTATCTTCATTCCTAAGAACAATGCTTCATATTCAGCTATGTTATTTGTGCAGGGAAACATCAACCGATATGATTTTGGAATGGTATGCCCTTCAGGTGTGACAAAAAGAATCCCTGCCCCCGAGCCATGTTTCATGTAAGATCCATCAAAGTACAATGTCCATAATTTCTTAATTGTTGTTGTGAAGACGTTTGCATCAGGAAATTCAATGTGCATTGGGTTTTCTTCTTGTAAAGGTGCTTCGGCCAACTGATCTACTATGACTTGTCCTTTTATAGCTCTTCGATCTACATAGTGAATGTCAAACTCACTTAAGATCATTACCTATTTTGCAAGTCTTCCTATTAAGGTAGCCTTGCTTAAGAGGTATTTTAGTGGATCGATTTTGGTTATCAGCTTAACTGTATGAGCCAACATATAGTGTCACAACTTTTGGGAAGCAAACACTACTGCTAGGCAAGCTTTTTCAATGAAAGTGTAGTTTAGTTCATGACTTGTTAAACTTCTGTTGATATAGTATATGGCCCTTTCTTTTCCTGTAGAATCCTCCTATGCTAGTAACACTCCCAAAGATACTTTTGTTGCTGAAATATAGAGTATGAGTGGCTTTCCTGGAACTAGTGGAATTAGGACTGGTGGATTCATGAGATATTGCTTGATCTGATTAAATGTTGCTTCACACTTTTCCTCCTTGATATAGATCAGTTGAGCTATAAACCTCTTGATGGATTGTAGTCATCCTTATAGTGATTGGAGCTGACTGATATTTCATGGTGGCGGCATGTCCATTATAGCTTGTACTTTTCCTAGATCAACCTCTATGCCCTTTTTTGAAACAATGTATCCTAGGATTTTCCAGATTTAATGTCGAAGACACATTTCTTTGGATTGAGTCAAACATTGAACTTCTCCATTATGATAAAGATCTTTAACAAGATTTCTAGATGTCCTTCTCTTGTGTTAGATTTTTCAAGGAGATCATCGACATAATCTTCCATTAATCTATGCATCATATCATGAAAAATGGTTGTCATTGCTCTTTGATAAGTTGCTCCTGCATTTTTAAGCCCAAATGGCATTACGTTCTAGCAATAGGTACCCCAAGTGCACGTGAACGTTGTTTTATCTTGATCCTCTGGTGCAATCTTTATCTAGTTATATCCTAAAAATCCATCCATTAATGAATACATTGCATGGCCAGCAGTTAAGTCAACAATCATATCTATGTTTGGCAAAGGGAAGTCATCTTTGGGACATGCTTTGTTCAAATCTCTGAAATCTGTACAAATTCTAATCCTTCTATCTGGCTTTGAAACGGGTGTGATATTGGAGATCCATTCTGCATAGTCAATAGACAGAATGAATCCAACATCTAAAAGCTTCTTTAACTCTTCTTTAACCAATAATGCAACATGTGGATGCATTTTTCTGAGTTTTTGCTTCACAGGTTTTTCCCCTATGTTTATAGATAGATGATGCATTATCAGATTAGGATCTAACCCTGACATATCGGCATATGACCAAGCGAAATTGATTTAATTCTCCTTCAAGAACTTTGTGAATTTTAGTACTTCTTCTACTGTTAATGATGCTGCAAGTTGCAAGATTTCTGGCTACTCTATTGTACCTATGTTGATTGATTCTATTGGCTCAATCAAAACAGATCTTTCTTGATAATGTTTGGGAAGAGTGTCAAGTTTCTCATCGTTCAGTGCCTCAAAAAGGTTTTCACCGTTGGATTCGCTCTTTATTTTTCTCTTGTTGTGATCTACCACTGCCATTTTTCGGTTTTCACCAATAGATCCATCATTTATTTCATTTATTTTACAACTAAGAGACTTGACACCCTCCCTATCAAAATCTTGAGTATGAGATTCTTTGTTGGAACAATGTTTTTCTTGATTAGATGAACAAGGGAAATTTACAATACCCTCATCATCATGGAATGTAGGGATATGAATAGGTGCATCGTTGTCCCAATCAATAAGTTCTAGATAGAGTAAAGGTATGGGATCATTAGGTGAAGTAAGGTATTGAGCTATTAAAGTCATGATATGGTTGTCATTTTCATGATGGACAAGGTCTATGATGGTATTCTACTGTCAATTATCAATCTCGTTAAAATTTGAATCATCCTCACTTGAGTCATCGTCATATTGTGGTCCAAATTCAAGTGATTGTGTTCTTGAGCTTTCTCCTTGTATGAGAACGGGTGCATATTTGTGTATGGTATCAACTTGTTTGTCTCTCCAAAATTCATCGTTATAGATGGTGTCCCATTCATATTCATTAGAATCAGTGTCTGAACTGTTCTACAATTAGAAAATTGATTCTTAAAGTTTTTGTAGAGTGACATCTTCATGGGGTTTATCTGAAATTGATTCTCCTTCATGAGTTTGTTGTACTTGCTGTGAAGTTGACTCTTCTGTATCTTTACCATATCCAAGTCATCTTTTATCCTTTGGATGTATTGAAATAGGTTGAATTGGCTCAATGATTCCTTCTTTTCTTTTTCTTATAGGACCATTTCCTTCATAGCCCATTCTTTGCATGATAGTATACCCTTTGCCATATTGTTCGGTAGGTAACTTGATGTGCAAGATAGATTCATCTACATCTTTGTATAGCCAGCTTAGGATATCCCTATCTTCAGCTTCTTCGTCAGTAGTGTTAGCTTTAATGAATTTTCCATCAAACTTTGTGATTGGCACAAAATTTTGGGATGTAGAGGTTGTTGCGATCTTTTGATTTGATAGGGTTGGTTGACCATGTGACCTCGGAGAAGGAGGTAAGCTAGAAAGGCATAGCGAATATTTTCCTACTCCTTTTTATTTTAAATGTAGCTTGGTGTCAAGATTCTTTTTTAATTCTTGCAATTGGCCTTGTAGATCGGAAGAAGAAGCAGTAAGAGCCTCCCTATTATGCGGCAAAAAAGTGTCTTGGGTTGCTCAGAGATTTGAACAAGTTTCAGTGCTATTGTAGTCAGCTTGTATAGTTATTTCATGTCCATCATACAGAAACTTGAGGCATTGATGGTAAGTTGATGGTACTGCCTGCATATCATGAATCCATGGATGACCCAAAAGTATGTTATAGGAAAGATCACGATCTAGAACCTAACAAAAGGTATTTTTCACAACAGGTCCCACTCTGATAGGTAGCATTATTAGCTTTAAGGTACAAATATTTAAACTGGCTCCTCCATCTATCAAGACACGTCTGATTCGGTGTTTATGGATCATGACTTCAAGATAAAGTGATGAATTATGCGAATGTGTCATGGAGGCATCATCTTTTTCGGAGAATGAAAGACAAGTGGGGGAAGAAAAATGTCCCACCATGGCTTGAAATTTGTTTACATCTAGATTAGTGTCGACGGTTGTGTTTACAAGAGCTTCTTCTAAAATATTCTTGTGTACGGGGGATATTTTAAGAAGTTCAAGGATGGAGATTTGAGCTGATGTTTTTCTCAGTTGATCAACTAGATTATAATGATTTGGAGGAGGAATAGCTACCTTAGATGAACTTCCTTTTAAGACAACTTTTGCTTGTCCTCTCGTAGTCACATTAACCTATTGATATCCTTGTTTTTCCTTGATTTTGATAACATTAACCTGCTGATCATCTACATATATGTGGCGGATTATGTTGTCTTCAACATTATTTATAATTTTTGCTTTGGTATATGATGTTTCCCCCTTTTGATAGTTTGGTAAAGGATCTTTGAATGCTTGATGATCGTCGTTGGTATGATGTCCTTCAATTTTGATGGTGCCATTGTCAATTAAATCTTCTACTAGATTTCGCAAGGCTTGACAGTTATTTGTTCTATGACCTTTACATTGATGATAATTGCAATAATACGAGTCATTCCATGATGGTGGTTTGACTCGTGGCTCATAATCTCTTTGTGGTGGTAAGGTGATAACCTTATTATCGAGAAGCTCCTTGAGAGAAAACTCAAGAGATTTACCCAAAGTGGTAAAATTTTGTCGATTTGCAAAGAATGGAGGTCTAGGTAGATTTGATGTTTGAGTATTGCCAAGATTGTTATTGAAATTACCATGATTATCCTTGTTTTGATTGGTCATGTTTTCTTGATTGGATTTTTGTCCTTGTTGATTGGTGTTTCCTTGTTGGTTGGTATTTCCTTGCTGGTTGTTTTGTGGAGCACTTAATGGGTTGAAGATAGATGATCTTGTTCATAGATTGTTTGCATCCACTATACCATCATTGAAAACATTTTTATTTTTGTTCCAAAACCTTGTTTTATCATTATTGTTATGGTTGGATGAACTTGGATTATCAAGTTTTATTACTCCTCTTTTGACTAAGGCCCCTTCAATGGTGATTGCATTTTCAATCAATTTTTCAAAGTTAGGAGGACAATGAAGATTAAGCCTGTAGCTTAATTCTTGATCTAGGCTATTGATGAAGATATCCATCTTTTCTTTTTTAGGAATAGGACAGGAATATCATGCAAACAATCTTCTCCATCTTTGCAAAAATGTAGTGAAAGATTCCCCTACTTTTTGTTTCACTGTACAAAGATCAAGCATGGTTATCTGGTGTTGGATGTTGTAGGCATATTGTGATATAAACTAATTTATTAACTCCTCAAAGGTTTTGATGGGGGGAGTGATCTTGGAAAGCCACTCCATGGATTTTCCACCCAAACTTCGTGGAAACAATCGCATTAAGTAGGTATCTTCATAAGCGAATTCTAGACTCATATTTCAGAAATCCCTCACATGTTCAATGGGGTCAATTTCCCCATTGTACCTATCAAATTTAGGGATTTTGCAATGTTTTGGAAAAGGAATCATTTGAAGACTCCTATCAAATGGATAAGGACATATGTCATCCAAAACATACTTCTTTGTTGCACCCCCTTGCATTTCCTTTATTTTCCCTTGTAATTCCTTTATTTGTTGAGTAAGGGCACTAAAATCATTAGGAGGAGTTTCAAGATTCTCTTTAATCCCTTCTATATTAAAATCAGTAGGTAACTTAGCTCCTTGATTAGCCAATGAAAGGAAATATCTTTCTTTGTTTCATTTTAAAATCCTTTCTATAAGAGTATGGAATTGGGGATCATGCTCTGCTTCTTGAAGCTTTTCTTTTGTTATCTCTTCAGTATGAAATGGATTCTCTTCCTTCTCACTATTATCACCCATTTTACTTGTGATACTTTCTCTTTCATATTTTTCTATGTGCTTTCAAGATCTCGTGACAACAGGCATAAGCTTTGCCCCAAATTCTACTAACTTTTGATCAAAAGAATGAAATAGTGCAATTTTTGATGGATATGAAAGTCGGGATAGAATGAAGATTCTATGACTTAAAAGATTTCTAGTCTTCAGCTCGTGTTTTCCCTAATTGAAAGGATGAAAATCCTATTTGCGGGAATTTAAACAAAAGACCAAGAAAAATGATTTTGCACTTTATGAAGTTTGATCGTAGCTTCGTAAAAAGATGGATTTCTGATAAATGCCTAATGTGATTGAGTTCTCTATTGTAGAAATTGATTCGGATGAGTAGAATATACAATTCTAGGTTGGGGAATGTAAGAAGAATGAATATGCTGACTGTGGTTGTGCCTTTGAGAAAGGGATCTTCTTTGAAAGAAAGCTCATGAGTATAATGGTTCTATAGCATAATCGTCAGTGAAACCTCTAACATAGTCGTGATATCGATGGATAAAGGTTCTATGTTCAAGTAAAACCCTTCAACTTTGGTACAAGAATCGTCTTTTCTTCAATAGTTTCTTGTAGCTAAGTGGTTTCTTTGGCTTTTTGATTCATTTGAGAATGAATTTCTTAACAAAGGTTGTGGATTTCCAATCTCTTAACATGAGAGTAATCAATGTAATTGTGAGTTTTGGATGATCTTTACTGAATTAATGTTTTGAAGACACATCAAGCAAGTTGTAGAATAGTTGTTTGAAAGGCCAATGATAAAATAAATTAAACAGACTCACTCTTATGGTCAAAAGGTCACCATAATTTCACAGCCCACATCTTAAAACTACATCAGCTCACATAGCCCTGTCACCCCCTAAAGGGCGCCTGTGTTTTTGCCTTTTCCAAGTCTTAACCAAAGAGAATAGTCAAGGGTTAGGGTCTATGGTAGTTATATGGTGAGTATCTTGGGGGTAGATTCTTCCCTCCCCTTGCATTGTGAGAATTAAGGTGTTCAGAAACTAACAAGTTAGCCACTAGTTCTAAAGTTCGTAGTATGGGTTTCCATTCGGTGCAGCAAATGATATACTCCCTCAAGAGACCTCCCAACCTTTAGAATAAAGGCTTTGGGGATGGTTATCGATGCACACTACTGTCGAATAGGATTTTCATCAACCATCCGCATTTGATTAAAGTGGGTTGGAAAACTTGGCTTTAGTTGTTCCCACTTAGGTCATTCTCGTAGGGTGAGTACTTTTTCCCACTACAGCAGGCCTTCTAAAAGGTTTTAACAAAGCTTAAAATTGCATGAAATAGAATAGATGATTTTGGCATTTTGATCACCTAATTAAGGGGAGAGCATAGACCTATCACCGTTTAATCATAGCAAGCAAGAGTTCAATTTTAAGCCCAAATAAAGAGTTTTCTATGCTAGGTGAAGATATTGCTTCACAAAGACATGGAGTTCTTTTTAGTCCAAAATAGAAAATGAGGTGACTATCCTAGGATTGCTTCATTTTTGAATTAAGTGACTATCCTAGGATTGGCTCATTTTTTTAAAGCTTGTACTGGTCGCAATCGCGTCAGATCCAGTCAAATTTCTACTTAAGCTATAGATTACAGTTGCAGACTTACAAATTCTATGCTAAAATAGAAAAATGTGCTAAAACAGACATCAAGAGCGCTAAAACAGAAATGATCTAAGGAAACTTCAAAGAGCACTACAGAATAATTAAAGAGCGCTATAGAATAATTAAAGAGCACTACAGAATCATTAAAGAGTGCTATAGAATCATTAAAATGCATTGTGGAATCTGTAAAGAGCACTAGAGAATCCTTTGTGGGTGCTGAAGAACCTGCAATGAGTGCTAAAACAGAGCTAAAGAGCACTAAAATGGGTGTGATATGTGCTGAAACATGTTTGATGCGCTAATACGCTCTTCTAGTCGTAACCTGTCAAAAAATTCTACGCAAAGATGTTAAAATTGGGGCAGTAGCCCCACGGTGGGCACCAAAAATGTGTGTGTGGGAAATGTTAGTATCAAAATGAAATACCAAAAACACACCAATGCAACATTAAACTAAAGAAAGCTAAATAGAATGAAATCAAAAAAATAAAACAGAGCTTCTTCAGAATCGTTCCATTGTCCTCTATCTCCAGTAATTCGCCTGAAGCTGTTGCTCTCAGATTGTATAAGCAAAGCTTCTCAAAATAACAATATGCAGAACGAGTATGCAAAGGGAGAGTACTTCTCAATCCTATATGCTGGTGGAGTGAAATGTTGGTATACGGATATGCACAGGGGTTGTAGATTATGCACAGGGGCTGTGGATTATGAATGCTATTGAAACTATGATATGAGGTTGATAGGCCATGATATGGAATGCTGATATGCTGGGCTATGCTATGCTAAAATCTAGAATGCTATGAATGCTAAAAGGTTGTGCTATTGTAGATTGGCCATAGTTTTCCTGTACAAAAGCTTCTTTTTTTAGAGACTCGACAGTCCTTTTTATAGCTTTTTGCAAGCAAGAGCTTGGTTGGCAAAGATCAATGGCTGTGAGATTTTTTGGTAAATTTGAATGGTGAGAGATGGAGAGGTTGAGAGGAAGATGGAAAATGTTGGGAGGTTGGAGAGAAGAATGGAGGTTTGTCTTCAACCCACGGGAACAACTTTGCTCAGAAATAGAGAAATTTATTGATTTTTTGTTTTGAAGTTGTTTCATGGTTGTTGCAGATAATCCAAATTAAATAAATAAATGTATTTAATTTTATGTGAGTTTGAGGATTTAAAATATTTTTGAAATATTTAATTTTAGGACTATAGAAGACTCAATTAAATATTTAGGATATTTAATTGTGAACAGACTTTAGAAGAATTAATTAAATATTTGGAATATTTAATTGTGAATAGAATTTAGGAGATTTTTAGAAGAGAAGAATATTTAATCTTTATTTGAATAAAATATTCAATCCAAGATTATATATGATAATTAATATAAATAAATCATATTGTTTATTTAATTAATTAAGAAAATGGATAAGAAAAGTGATTAAATAAACTTATTTATTTAATCGAAATGAAAGAATGAACAATATAAATAAATTATTTTGATTTATTTATACACAGATTGAATTCAGAGATTTAATTAAATATTAAAAAATATTTAATTAATTACCAGACTATTGTGATGTGACCATTTTTAGGTGTATACAACGATAACGGTTGCATAGGTATCAACCCATCCCTTCGGGTAATGATAATCCAGGGCTAACTATTGTATCAAGAGGGTTCATTGGTTGTCACTAAGGGCGAGGAAGTGACCTAGGCCAGTGTTACCCAAGATTACGAAGAAGATAGCTAGCAATACCACTAAGGTCACAAGGTGGTATACATTGGGAGCTACTTCTTCTTGGGTGGACAAACTTGTCATCGGTGGCCTATAGGCGATTGAAGTTAAAATCCATTGGGTTTGGTAGCTTCACTACTTGGGGAAACCCTTGGGATGGTGGAAAGACCCATGGTGTAGTATGGGATGCAACGAATCCCCTTCCCAGTTGTCAAACTATATACCTAGCCTTGTGGGGTTGAGGACGAACCCATGGTGTAGTATGGGATGCACCAAATCCTCTTCTTGCTTGTATGTGGTGCAAAAGATCGAAGGAAAGGATAGGACCCATGGTGTAGTGCACAATGCACTAATATTATTTCTATTTGGAATGCATTATGGACATGTGTTAGCCCTTGTAATGTGTAAGCTTGTCTCTATGTATGTGATGTATGTTGGAGCTAGTCATTTTGTAATTGTGATGTAAGTTGGAGCCAGCCATTAATGTTTTGTGATATACATATGAGCCAGACACTGTTATACTTACAATGTACATATGAGCTTATCACAATTCTACTTGTGATATGTTTATGATCTAGTTGCGGTTGCAATTGGGATCTATGTATGATCCTAACACTTTTGCACTTGTGATTTTTGTATGATCCAATTGTGGTTGCACTTGGGATCTGTGTATGATCCAACCTCTATTGCACTTGTGATCTGTGTACAAGATCCAGTTGAGTGTGCACTTAGGATTTGTGTATAATCCTAACATTGTTTTACTTGTGATGTGTATGAGAAAATCAACTTGTGTATATGGAGGTATGCTTGTGATAGTCATTGTGTTTAATCTTTGAGATTATAGTATGAATGACCTCTTGTGAATATTGTGCATGTTTATACACCAACATTTGGTAAATATTGGTATGGACCCAAAACTTGATGGCAAGATTATTATCATTGTATTATAATTGACTATGTTGATAGCTTACATGTACTAAAATAATAGTTATGGGTTAAAGGTGAGATAATAGATCTCATACAAGAGGTGAGATTGAACTCCCTTTGTCATTGCAGGGCGAACTACAATGCCTCTTATTCCCACAAGGGGATACATAGGTAGGGACATGATGAACCCTCGAGGCTTAGGTCATAGGTCTAGGAATGACCCTAGTTGTATGATTTTAACACCTTTGAGTGTAATAATATAAGTGTGACATTGATTGTCATTACCATGGTGAATGTTGAGTTATTGAAATTAACACTTCTAATCTATATGGAAAATGCTTGGTTGGTTAAGCTGGTAGTTGATGCTAATTAAAAAAAATTGTTTGCACGAGATGGGGATTTTACACTTGTAAAGGTGCTATCCATATGTCATGAACATACCAAATGAAATCTCCAATACATAGAGCATCAACACTCGTGTAATTGATTATCTTGCCACTTGTATGCTGTTGTCTTGAATGGCTTGAAAACATTCTTGTATATAGTAGTCGTCAAAGCTGCCTTTAACACATATGGCTATGTAAACTACTATGAAAACCAGTGTCATTGTGACAAAGATTCCACTACTTTTGCAAGAAGAAATGCACAAGCTAGAATAATTCCTTCACTAGCAAAATGTTTCTTTCCAACAAGAAATTGAACAAATTTATCTATAAAATAAGGACCTACATATGATGAACAAGAATTCATTATTGCCAGGATTGTTGTAAAAAGTAGACCCTTATGAACAATGAAAACTATCATTTTTGCTATCGAAAAGGCACCACTTCCTTTGGCATTTATCTAGTTTCTAAATTTATGGTAAATGTGGTTAGCCTTGTGGAAATTTGTAACTTGAGGTACATCATCTATGTCCAAAGGTTTCTCATGGGAAACATCAAGTAAAGGATTCATCCAAGAAAATGCTATCCAACTAAGAAAGCTTGCTATTGCATAAGGAGTGACTTTGGGATTTTTGTTTTCAAAATTTTATGGAATATTGTTCAAGAGAGGTTCTTTGATGCTTTGAGATAAGAAACCCACACCATTTTTTCCATAAAAATTGGCATAACTCAAAAATTCTAAAAGGAAAAGATCCAGCATTTCAACCATAATACTCAAGTTAATGTGCTTTTATTGCTTGAACTCTTCAATATTGAGGAACATGAAGAATGCATAAAGAATCAATGACAAGATCCTCCACATGTGAAGTAAAAGTGGGAGATTCTCTTTATTTTCTTTTGTGAGAGAATAAAATGCATAACCTGAGATGATGGCCCAATCCATGGACTTAAAAACATACTCTACTTTGACTCTAAAATATTTAGGCCTTTCCTTTAGCTACCAATATAAAGGGCTCCATATTCCAATTAAAGTATACAACACTAATAGAGAAATGCAACTAAGTAGGACCACATTATGCATATCCCCAAATTACAAAATTTTGGGATGAGTAGGTTTTAAAACAGAAGATTTGAGCCTATGTGTGAAAAATCTACACATTCTCTAGAAAAAGGGAAGGATAAGACAAACAACAAAGACTAGGTGAAGTACAATTGCAAGTGCATGCCACATGTAAACCCCAAATACGTTGTCTGCAAGTTCTTCTCATTTCCTATCTCCACCCAGTCACATCAATTGTGTTTCCCAAATGGAGTCCATTACTACAAGCAAGCCATATACAAATATCAATAGTGTTTTTGCATTCCCCAATTTAGTTTTTCTCAAGTTTGTGTAACTATCTACAATACTCATTCATATTTTCCATGCATGAACTCATCCACATATCAAATTTCTACAAAGTGGATGTTATAACCTTTGAGTTCTAACATGAATTTTGAATGCATAATTAAATCCAAAGTAAAAACAACACCGCAACTACTATTGACTCATTGAAGCATTGGGAAAGCTACAAGTGAACCAATTTTTTCCCCTTCTAGTTTTCTCAATTAGGTGTCTGTGCATCTATTTACTACAACTAGTTATGAAATAATTAACATATCATATTCATACATTGACCAAGCCTCATGTTTTGCATTGATGAAATCATTAACAGATCATATCCATACAAATTGGATGTTCTAAGTTAAGATACTTGTGTACTTATTGACTATATATGTAAGCATGGTGAATTTACTACTCTAGAAGAAAACAACACTACAGGTAGCTGTAATGTATAATATGAAAATAAGATGAAATACATACATTATGCCAATCATAAAATTAATCATTTAGTAACATTTCAGGGCAGAAATTGGCATGAAATTTTTTGTTCTTTGTTTCGAGCTCCTCTATGTTTGTGTTGATATTCTTTTGGGTGTATTAAGTTTGATATGTTTATTACGATTATTGACAAGTTATTCATAGACAAATAAATAGATAAAGGCCTCAATATTTTGTGCACGTCACAAATTGTAACAAATATATACACGCAAAGAGTCATAATAGTTGAAATCAATATTCTTGCTGGCCACGAAATGAAATAAGAATTATTTCATGCACTCTACTCCAAGGAGACTCTAGAGTTAAAAGTGGACTTAAATTCCCTCATCTAGCTCTTTTGTCAACCTAGTTTAATTCTATACCACAGGTTGACAAAAGAGCTAGATGAGGGAGTTTTCTAGAATTCAACTAGCTAGATGCATCATCAATAGGATACCAAGAGGTTCCTCCCATTGGTGGTGGGGAGGAAAAGTAGCAAAGAGTAGGTCACAACCAATCTTGCAAACCATGGTCCCTTCTTGCAATTAGGTGAGAAGTTTACGAGTGAGTCTCCTAGGTATCTCAAGCAAAAATAATCCTTAAACAATGGTGCTTGCAATAAGGTGAGAAAACCCTAGAGGAAGAGGGAGATGAAGGGAATCTGACCACTACACAATGGGAATTTCCTTAGTGGTCAAGAAGCATCTATAAGTGGGTCACCTCAAGTGCAACTTTGTTTCCTTGCACTTGAATCTGCAGTAAAACACTAGAACATTTCATGACTTTAAAAATAAAGTGAAACATGTTGATCAACAAAACAATTGGAAAAAATAACTAAATTTATATCTTTGCATATGTTGAAGAGAATATTTTCCCTTTAAAATCATGCTATATTTGGTTGAATTTGTGAGGTATGTGAGACCAATCCCCTTAAAGAACCATGTTCCATAAAAAAGGTTATGGTTTGAAGGCTTTGAAAAAATCATGGTTCCATGTCAAACATTCTGGGCTCTCAGATAGAACTAGAATAGGTTCTTAAAAGACCCCATCTACCCACAAAATGGACAAAAGGGGGTCTAAAAATCCTAACTAGAATAACTTGGACCCAACAAGAAGGCCTTGAGAAAGAATACACTAAGTGAAGTGAGCCGATTTGGGCTCTAGAACAACTGACTAAATGGTATGAAATATGTGTCAACCAAACAAAGAGTGGTCATTGTAAATGCCACCATTGATTCAAAGTGGGAACCATGGGCAAGTGGGGGGAGAGCCAAATATATCCTTGTCATGGTTTGTATTTTTGGAAATTGGTGTTTGGACACCACTTTCAATCTTTCCAACATGTCCTAGAAGAATTAATATCAATTTGTGAGCCATATCAGTGAGAATTGTCTCATGACTATGTCAAAAGTTTCATGATCTTGATTAGAAAGGAAAAATTTATCACAAAAGTCCCTTGAATCTATTCTGCATTGTTCATGGTGAGAAGGGTTTGTATCCCAATCCCCTTCCAAGAAAGCCATCCAAGAGAATGGCTAGAGGCAATGCAATGTCACACAAGGATTTTCTTGGCTTCATCTATTTGAAGGGTATGATGATCCACTTAGTGCAAAAATTCAAATATTGAGATTAGGTGGTCAAGAGCCCCAAGCCTCCAAAATCCCAAAGGAGATAATAGAACTCCCAAGCCACTCTATGAAATCCTTTGTGTTTTTTGAAGAATCCAAAAGAAATCATGAAGGAACTTATTCAATTTCATGTAAGAGGCCTTAGAAGGATCCCAACATGAGGAATAATAAACAAGAGCGGTTTCAAGAATCCTGGAACAACCCTAAAATCTCTTAGCCAAATAAAGGGTTTTGGTGACCCAGTAGGCCAATTTATTATTTATTCTGGTGAGGAAAACTTTCTATAAGGATATTTGTGAATCCTAGAAGGTGAATGGGATGCCTAGAATCTATAACTTTTCCATGACCAATCGATTTCCAATCATAAGAGTTGAGCTAGGAAGGTGCAAGAGAAGGAAGGATTGTCTATAACATTAGGTCTTATGCCATTGAATGATAGAGCCAAAAGCTTTGTAAAAAACATCTAGGAATTTAAGGGCCTATTTAATATTTTTCTCCTCTTCTAATACTATTTTCCATTTCTGGAGCACTGATTTTTGCTATAGCATGACACAAGAAAATATCCTAAATGTGACTAGGCCCTCCTAAATGTGACAAGGCTTTTTTCAAACATGTTATGAGAAAGTTTTCATCACCTAAGAAAAATATCCAAAATGTGACTAGGCCCTTTAGGAGTGCCTCTAGGTTATTCCCTATTGAATTTTCTCCTCACAATAAACCTTTGGTGATCAATTCCTCTCCATTATTGACCTCAAGGAGGTCATTCAAATCATGACCAATGATAAGGATCTTGGATGTGATGGATTCCCTTATGAATTTTATAAGGCCCTTTGGGATTGTGTTGGTGAGGACCTACACAAAGTCTATATTGAAGCCTTCCAACCCAATTTGTTAGGAAAAACAATTGATAAAATAAATATTAAATTCATACCTAAGTATAGAGACTTGGAAGATATTTATAATTGTAGACCTATCACCTTCCTCAATGTCTCTACAAGATAATTGCCAAAGATTTGGCTCTAAAATTCTGTCATTTCCTTGCTAAAATTGTGAGGCCTGAGAAAATTGGTTTCATTAAATCCAAGTATATTTTAGATAATATTATTGTAGTTTGGGAGGGTATGAAATGTGCTAGGCATTCTCAATAGAAGGCTTTATTCTTGAAAATTGACTTTGCCAAGGCATATGATTGTATTAAATGGCCCTATATTTTGGCCATGCTTCAAGCTCTAGGATTTGAGCCTCACTTCATTCAATTTGTTACCATGCTCTTTGTAGATGCCTTAGCTTGCATTACTATTAATGGTGAGCACTTTAGTGCCTTTGATATTTTCAAGTCCATTCACCAGGGTTATCCCTTAGTTCCAGCTCTATGCATTTTTTGCTAAAGGATTTGGTTAACTTTGGCTCATTCTATGTCGTAAGGGCTAGTCAAATGTATAGCTTTACCTAATTCCTCATGTGAACTTATTAATGGCTAATTTGTAGATAATTCTTTCCCCACTCTTAGAAGAGGAGAAAAATATCAAGTAGGCCCTTAAATGCCTAGATTTTTTTTACAAAACTTTTGGCTATATCATTCAGTGGCATAAGACCCAATGTTATATCCTTCCTTCTCATGCACCTTCCTAGCTTAACTCTTATGATTGGAAATGGATTGGTCATGGAGAAGTTATAGATTCTAGGCATCCCATTCACCTAAATTTGGACACTTGTGTTTGTCCAAATTTTTCCCTTTTCATCTAAACATCCTCTTATTCGCATAATATTTCTATTATCTAATTAATATCCATTAATTCTTCCAAATCCCTAAGGTATTTAGTTAATAATTAAATACCTTACCCCTTTACTCTCCTTTTCATCAAATGAATTAAATAGATATGACATTTATTTAAATCCTCACATGTCACATATTTTTTAATCTTAATCAACTCTCTAATCTCATCATTAGGAATGTGCACATGCCTAATTCTTTAGGATGTGTCACATTCTCCAACTTTTACAAGTTAGCCTCTAATCTTCCTTAACCACTAATTATCTTCTAATCACTGATTAGCTAATCTAATCAGCATCTTGGTCAACTCTCCCCATCCCCCAAGAATTTTTTAATTCTTTTTTATCTTTCCAAGACTCTCCTTATTCCCATGCAAGTTCTAGAACCTTTGACTTGTCACATCAATCACATGTGTCAAAGTCTTCCATAATCTTTGACTTGTCACAATAGTCACATGTGGGTAAGTACTTACCTTTTTAAGAACATTATCTTATCCAAGGTACTTCTCACCTCTCTTTTTGGGAACCTTGTCTTATCCTTAAGATCTCCCAATCATTGTGAATTTAAAATTCACTTTTATTCTCCCAAAACTCTCCTCTTTCCCATGTGATCATTTAGAGGTCACATCAAGTCACATGCCAAGGTACTTGCAAGTACCCCCATCACATGTCATTTTCCACCTCATGTTTCCTCGTGACACTTCATTTGCCACATGGCAAGATGTGAGGGCTTGTGAGTCCTCAACTCACTATATCCCTTCATCTTGGCCATGGTGGCTCAATCCTGACCATTGAATTCTATAGAGAATTAAAATTCTTCTATAAAAACTCCCTCTTCTAATGCATTTGCATAACTTAGTCATTTTGCACCCTTATGCTAACAAACTATCAGGCCATTTTATAGCATTATTCCTTGCATTACCATCCAAGTTTAAGTGCATTTTCCATTATAGCTTCATCAAGTCTTCATTATCTTGCATACACCCTTCATTTCACATCCATCCAAGGAGCACACAAATCAACCACATCAAGGGCCAACCAAGGGGATCGACACACAAAAGGTATAATCATTATCTTTTTATCTTTCGTTTGTGTTTTCTTCCTTAGGCTAATCATTTGAGGTGATCTTGTGTTTTTCTTTGCATTCTAGTTTAGTTAGTTTGCATACTTAGATTAGGATAAAAACACTAGCATCACATTTCTAGCACGCTCGGTGGGACCCGCAAATGGGTTCCATCATTTTATGTTTCTTGTTGTTTAAGTTGTTTGTAGGTTTAGGTTGCAAAGGGGCATACCCTCCCAGGAGGGGCGAACTCACCCAGGAGGGGAAAACTTGCCCTTGAAGAAGGGAGAACCTACCCAAAAATTGAGCTTTTTGTATGTTTGTTTGCTAGATGTTTGTTGCAGAGGGACGAACTTTCCCAGGAGGGGCGAACCTGCCCTAAATAGAGCACTTTGGGAGGTAAAATAGTCATTTTAGCTTCATTTTTGCTTCAATTTTTTTTATCATTTTTAGATTCTAACCCCCTAATATCATCTATTTTTTAGTGTATTTGTGTTTCTTTTGCTAATGTTTATGCAGCTTATTTCATGATTGACGAAGAACGGAGGACAAAACAACCAACATTTTCTTGTAGGGAAATCCATTTATTAGTTGTTTAACATTTTCCTTCTTGTTTTTGTTGATTAATCTAGACATGTAGTTTAACTAGGGGGCAGTAAAATTTATTGTTTGTTGTGTCTACAAGTCCCTTGTGTCACCCAAGGGAGAACTACTTCGTGTGAGCCTGGGGAGTAGCCGAAAATGATTAGTGTCCTCTTTCTAGAAAGACCTACTTGGGGATTTCATCACCCCAAGGGATGATCCCAACCACATGTACCGACGGGGTATACAAAGAGGGGGGAGAGAAAGTTGTACCTCAATCCAGTCACGTCATGTCTAGCAGAGCATCGAAGCTAGGGTGATACCTAGCTAGATGTGAAGAGTTGGTCCAAGCCTTTCAATATCTTGTTGGGGTTTCCAACTCACGCTTGTGACGGGCTAGTGTTCATGGTTGTGCCTCACGTACCAAAAGTATATTGAGGACTCCCTAGAAGCCTTGTGCATCCTAGATTAAGGATTGTGTTGGCCATACCCTTAACACTAATCATAGGATTGTACTGTTTGAAGTATCTTCTTGTGTGAAACCAGTAAAATCTTTGTCAAGTTAGCCTTATTGCTTGTCAATTTTTATATTTTAAGTCCTTGCCATAGCTGTTTCTATCCAAGTCAAGTCCTAGTTTTCTGCAAAAGGGAAAACTTGCCTTGTAGAAGGGAAAACCTACCCTATAGAGGGCTGAACCTACCCTACAAAAGGGCAAACTTGACCCCCAAATAGTTATTTTCAACCTCCGTTCAGTCATTCTGACTATCTGTTCACCTATTTTGACCAGCTATTCCCTCATTCTGAGTATCTATTTTCTCATTCTAAGAATTCATTCCCTTATTCTGAACATCCATTTCTTGCTCTGAGCATTCATCCCCTCAATCCAAGTCTTCATCCCATTGTTTCAAGCCTTCGTTCCCCTATTTTGAACATTTGTTTGCTTGTTCTGAGTGGTCATTTCCTCATTTTGAGCATCCATCAACATTTTTTGGAAGTCATCATTACATTGACCAAACCACATAGGTGCTTCTTAGAACATCATTGGATTCCATATCTATCATCAAATCATCCATCCTAATCACCTAAACTTCATTTTGAGGGTTTTGATTTTTATGCCTAAACTTCTAGAGGCCATAACTTTTGACTTGGGTGTCTGATTGGGCCAAAATTTTATGAGTGGTTGCATTATGAGATGGCATGTGGATTCCCAATTTCAACACATTTTTGCGGCTTCAAACTTTCATCTTGAACCTCAAAATTGCAATTTAGTGTTTTTTCAATTTTTGAAAAATCATTTTTGTTGATAACTTGGGATGCATGTCTCAGATTTGGAATGTTAGTTGGAAATTCATCCTATCTTAGTTTTGGGTATTTTTTGGGAAAACACTGGACTCTCAAAGGTATGCCTGTGAAGTTTCCTAAAATGATAAAATTTGACAATTTTTGAAAACTGCCAAATCTAGAAAAAATTGATTGTCAACATCTTATGTCCTCTAGTTAAAACCCCTGAAATTGGTTTAGAATCAATCTTATCATGTCCTTTGATCCAATCCCAATCTAATCTTTGGTCCATCTACATCCTCCCAAAGTCATTCATCTATCATCTAAATCACATAGGTACATCATCCAAGAGCATCTCTAGGTTAGGTATCCATCGTTGTTTTCCCCATCCAAATCCCTTGAACTTCATTTTAGGTTATTATCCAAAGTGACCTAGGTCTCTAAATTTTATCGTCATCATCAACATCTTCTTAGGATTTTCATCTATCCTAAGTTAATCATCATCATCAGCCCAATCAATCCACTTTCAATCTCAAGGTGGATTCTGTGCCACAATCATCCATTTATCCTTTAATATGATCAATTAGTATCCTAAGTCACCTAGAGTAATATCTGAATAGGTTTTTCCAATCCCTTTTGTCATCCTATCTGATCCATTATTTGATCTTATCAATTGTCTCATTGATCGATCTTATCTAATCACTTTCGACCCAATCAATCTGCTTCCATCTCGAGGTAGATTCAATGTTGTAATCATCCTTTGATAATCAAATCCAATCATCATAATCAATCCCATCTCATCATCCAATCATCCTAATCTGAGCTTTAATCCAATCCTGATCCGAGCTTGACCTAAATCCCAATTTGAGCTTTTATCCGTTTCCAAATCTTTGATCCATCCTATTTATCCTTTCATCATCATGAATCCTTATCATTCACCAATTCAACCAAAAATAGTAATCAAGGGAAACCCTAATTACATTGATGACGATAATGAAATTCTAGTTGATCAAGAGGTATATGACATCGATCCCCTTGATGCTATCATTGCTAGTAAGCTTTCCCCAACCACTTTCCAAAATCCAATCCCCCCTTCGACCCATCTTGTTACATCTTCATCTGCACCTAATAACGCTCCTTATGCTACCTTTTACAAGGGCTATTCATTATATTTCTGCCCTGCATCTCCATCATATCCTTCCTCTACATCACCTTCTTATCCAACATCCATGTCTTCTTATCCCAATCTAGTATTCCAACAACCCTATTATAATCCCCCATCCACATCTCCCTATCCTAATCCTCCTTCCTAGTCTTCCCATCCTAATCCTACATTCACAAATTTTTACCTTAATCCTACATCCCCATCAATCTATCCTAATCCAACATCCATGTCTTCTTATCCTAATCTACCATCCCAATACCCTTACTACAATCCACCAACTGTATCCTCTTGCCCTAATCCACCGTCCATGTCCTCCTCTCTTAATTCACCATTCCAATATCCCTACCTTAACCCTCCATCTACTCCTAGTCCTATCCAATCCCATTCCTCCATCTAACCCTATTCCACCACTCCATAATCTCAATCCTTCACTAATCCCTAATCCTTGATCTATGCCCATCACCTTGACCAAGCCTAGAGTATGTAAGTTTCTCACTCCAGAAGTTCCCCAAGGACTTATGACAAAGAAGATGTCCCCAAATCCACATAATGATGTCATGGAACCATGTCATCCCAATCCATCATCCATGGTCACTAGTGATGAGACCCTTCTCTGTATCACACCTATCATTGATGTTACAAACCCTAGCATCACTCAAACTGCTGAATTCATCAAACCCACTGAATCCATGGAACCCCCATCTCCTACTCTAGGATCCGATGAGTCCATCAAAGATAGTCAAATCCAATTCACTCCTTCTACTCCTAGATCTTCCCAACCCATCACATATATGCAAATCTAATCCACTCCTCCCACTCCTAGTATTATTGAAATCCATTCCCATGAACTTCATGAATCCTCCATCCTTCCATCTCCCCCACTTGAAGAGTCCCTTCAAGACTCCATCATCATACCACCCACACAAGATGATTCATTCCATGAGCCTGATCCAAAGCATGCCAACATATCCCCTTTTCCACATCAAGATCCTGTCGACCCACCTAGTCCTACTCAAGATCACAATCCTCCATCCACTCCATCTCATGACTCCCTTGACATTGAAAATTCCACTGCTCCATCTCATGATTCCGTATCTCCATCTCCATTGCATGATCCCTTATCTCCTACCCTCACAAATATAGATCCTATCATATCACCTAATCCCTATCCTAATACCACCCATCCAGATGTTGCTATCCCATCATCTCCATCTCATGATCCTCCATCATCGCCTAAACCTACTATCCCCTCACTGCTTTTATATCCCCTTGGTACTCTCACATTCTTCCATGGTGGTCTCCTTGCAGAGGAAAAACATAGCATATATACCACCCATCATCCTACGCCTAATAATGAACTCACATCATTCTTCCAAAATAACAAAAGTTCTATCATGGCTCAAATTTTCAAGAACATGAACTATCAAGGAAAAGGTTTAGGCCTTCATGAACAAGGTATTTTAGAGCCCATACAGGTCAAAGAACAAATCTGTATGCAAGGTCTTGGATGTATCTCTCAAGACTTGCAATCTAAATATGTTGGTACAACCTCTAGATGCCCTCAACAAACCTCTTCCAAAAGAAATATAGGCTCTTCCCATCGCTCCACTAGATCATTTGCTGCCATCCCTCCTCTTCCATCATATCACCTCAAAACAACCATCCACATTCCTCCTTCATATGCTCCATCCATTTTGGGTCCTTATGTCCCTCCGTCCACCATCTCCCATCCTTCATCTACTTCATCCATTTTAGGTCCTTATGACCCTCCACTAGCTATCATGCATCCTCTAGGTACTACGTCTATTTTGGGCCCTTATATCCCAAAACCAACTCCTCCATCTCATCCTATTCATCATTTCATCCATTCAACACCTATCCATGTCACCCATCATAAACATTCCACTCTCATGTCCCCTAATCAGGATCAACAAAGGCACATACCTACACATCCTCCATCCAAATATCATCCTCAAAATCCTACCTCCATCACTCCATTCATGTTTCCTCCACAGTACCCATCTCATCACACCCATCCCATTGCTATTAAACGCACTTTGGATGCCAAAGTAAAAATGCATAAATCTAAACATCCACATGAATCTAAAGCTCTCCATGTCCCCTCTAAAATACATGGAGAAGAAAAGAAAAATCCAATCCAAAATCAAAATCATATCCATCGGCCACAAAGGCCTACCAAAGTGAAAATCAAAACCATGTGGATCCCAAAGAAAAAAGATGCAATACCTTCAAATGAAAAATTTGTAATGACATCCAAAGTTCCTAAACCAAAATCTAATCATACACCCCTTCCATCTCCTAAATATGTTTTAGGTCCTTATGTCCCAAAATTCACTTTCCCATCTCCTTCATTATCCCCACATTCTCTATCCACTAGCCCTCTTATCCTTTCACATTCACCATCATATGTGCCAATGTTGGTCCATCACACATCTCCCCATCACACATCCACCCCATCATTCCATCCATACAATTTCCAACATCCCATCCATTATCCCACATATCTTTCCCATCAAATCCCTTTAATTCATCCTCTTGCATAATCCATTTATCCTAATAAGGTTGTACCAACATCCAACAATCGCTTCACACATGGGATCTTAATATCCCATATGGAACTTGATGCTTGAGTCCTTCATCCATATCCTTGTTGTGTATCTTCTAAATCCCCTTATCCACATCCCTATCATTATCCATCTCCATTTGCATGCTATCCAAATAGTCAAAAAGTCAAAAAATGTCAAAAAAATAAAATAGTAAAGAGAAATCAATCATCCAATGGTGAAAACTTGGCAAACAAGCGCCTTGGATAAGTACCATGATGAAAACCTAGAAAAAAAGTGTCATGTGTAAATCCCCCATCCAGTTTAATTCCACACTTGGGGGCAATTGCATTCCCTCCATCCATTTCCTCCATCCCACCTATCTTCCACATCCTACCTATCATATCCCATTTATCCCAATCCCTCCATCCTCCTTGTCATCTTGATATTAATAAAGGAAAACATCTATGCATGCTTTGAACACCTCTTGGTACAAATTCCCTTCATCCATACACTATCCTAATCCTTATCCACATCCTCTACCTTCTTTATCAACATGCTACCATTAGTCTCCCTTCCTTATCCTGACATCCTACCTTCATCCATCAAACTCTCTTAGTCACCCATCCTATCCTCATCTAGTTATCTCCTTTATCTTCCCATCTAGTCATCTTTCATCCCTCCTACCTCATGACACACGACATATTTACAATGGGTGTACCTATCTCAATTTGTGACATAAGTCCTTGGAGACATGATCACATCTATCTTAACATCCCATCCATCTCCCCACCCTTATTTGAACCTATCCATCTATCATAGCATCCATTCTCTCACCCCATCCTTATCTTCCTATCCATCTATCATAGCATCCATTTTATCTCCCAATCCTTATCTTCCTATCCATCCCAACAATCCCTTCCATCCCCCATCCTTATCTCTCTATCTATTCTTTCATCTTTATCCTCATCCCATCTCACCATCCCTTGTCATTAGTATCTAGCTATAGGCTCCTCCATCATGCAACCCAATGCCTTGATTGAATCATTACCATTGTCATCATCATCGAGATGTATCCTTCCCTATCCTCAATCATCTTTCCAATCTCCTACCACTTCTTATCACTCATCTCTCCATTGTACCATCCTCCCAATTCATCTTTTTTTGATTTGGATAATTATCCCATCCATGAACTTCATGTAATTCCCATCATCAATCCTATCCAATCCAATAGGTCTATCTTGTCTCATCATATCGGTCCCATCTTTTATCCACTTATCATGGTCATCGCATCATCCTTTATCCATCATTTGTCTTCAACCATTTGTTGAAATACATTGCCCATGCACTTTCACATAGGCAAGGTAGATCATTTGATCTGCCCTTGGAGCTTTTGTCTGTCCTATCTTGGTCATCCATTGAGGTCTCCAATGTTCTCTTTCTACTTTTTATCCATGGTTAATCATCAATATTTTATCAAACTATGAGGGCTCTGCACTTTCACATAGGAAGGATAATCTATGATCAACCCCTGAGCCCCTAGGTCATTAGGGTGTGTCAGTATTGTGTCTCACATCTTGTGTTGTGTCATCAAGTATATCCTATCTAGTTGGTTCTTCACAAATGAGATCCACTCGTATCATGAGGTCCAATCATTTTCAAATATCCTGTGTCATATCGATCTTTTAGTTTAGTATCCATCATCAGTCTCAATAGGATGCATCCTTCCTAATAGACCACATCACTCCCATCCATCTTCTTGATCCTATGGAAAAGGACATTCCAAAATTTATTGCAATATTTTGATACTTTTGGTTTTTATTTATCATTTGAGCTCCCCATCACAACTTGTCAAGATCACCATAATCTATCATATTATGGTGTGTTTTGATTGGTTAACCTAGGGACATATCTTGATCTTTTTCTTTTTGTTGATTGTCCCACATAGTACCCATCAAGATCCTTGAGGTCTTGTGTTACATTGGGGCATCCTTTTGTGCTTGTGGTTATCCCAATACCTAGCCCACCCAAGGTCTTCGTGACTTTGGGGTGTTGGGATAGCCTTCTTGTCTATCGTGTTTGTTTTATGCATTAGACACAAATATGTCTTGGTTCTTCATACCCTGGCATCTTGTTAGGGTTAGAGATGGCAGATCTAACAATTAAATACAGATTTATATAATAAAACAGAGAAACTAAAACATGCACAGAACAAATCATAACACAGAATTTAACATGGTTCACCCAATCTGGGCTACATCCACCAAACCGCAGCCATCCAATACTTTTATTATCTAGTGAAAAACCTATTACAATCTTATAAATAATCGTGTTTTTCATCATCCAGTAATACCCATCCAAACCCCTTTTTAACAAGCTTAGAAGCTTCCATATTTTTTGTTCTACAAAATCAGATTTTTCTTTTTTCATTGATTTTTCCCTTTTTCGGTGATCACGCGAAAAAGTAGGAAGAAAATTTTTCTCAGAGGCTGCCGCCCCCAAACCCCTGCCCGAGGCCCGACCCGTCCCAAAACCCCGGCAAGATCAAGGGGCCAGGATGTACAGTATACCATGGGCTATACAGTATAGCATGATCAATCGCCACATACCAACAATCTCCCACTTGGAGACTGATCCTGGACGACACTGCTGCAATTACAGCTCCCACTGGAAATAAGTACCTTGGACCCTGCTTCTCTGTTATACTTGAATTCAACCTTGAAGACCAACCGAAGCTGAAGAGGAGCTCATCGTCTCCCTTGTCACCGCCTTCATAAACATATCCGTTGGATTGACATCTGTGTGTATCTTGTCCAGCTTGACTTGTCCATCCTCCAACATTGACCAAATTAAATGATATCTCAACTATACGTGTTTTGTTTTAGAATGCAAAGCAAAATTCTTTGCAAGATGTATAGCACTCTGGCTATCTGTAAACAAGTAATTTTTAGCCTGTTGTTTTCCCAACTCCTCCATGAAAAGTTGCAGCCATATCATCTCCTTTGCCACCTCTGTTGCAGCAACATAGCCTACCTCCGTGGTGGATAAAGCAACCACCTTTTGCAATCGACAAATCTAGCTCACTGTTGTCCCACCAATTGTAAATATATAACCTGTGGTACTCCATCTGGTATCTATATCCCCTACCAACTCTAAGTCAACATAGCCTTTTAAAATAGTATTAGAGCCCCCAAAACATAAAAATTATTGGATGTACCTCTCAAATACCTGAGAATCCATTTTACCGCATTCCAATGCTCAACTCCGGGATGACTCAAATACCTGCTAACAACTCCTACGACATGTGCAATATCCGGCCTCGTGCATACCATGGCATACATTAAACTTCCTATAGCTGAAGCATATGGTACCTTGGACATTTTTTTTCCTCCTCTTGTGTCTTTGGACACATATCCTTAGTCAATTTGACATGACTAGGCAAAGGTGTGCTGACAGCTTTTGCATTCTCCATATGAAATCTCTGCAACACCTTTTCAACATAATTAGCCTGAGATAAAAAACAATTTTCTATTTTTTCTATCTCTACAAATTTTCATACCAAGGATTTGTTTTGCTGCACCCAAATCCTTCATAGCAAAAGATTTTGCTAACTGTTGTTTTAGCTCACTGGGATGTGATCCATGTTAGACTCCAGCTTCATGTTATCAACATATAAACATAAAATAATGTAGTCGCTATTATCCAACCTCTTAAAATAAACACAATGGTCGACTACACCTGCTAGCCTTTGCTTAGCCATAAACTCACAAATTTCAAATACCAATGAGGTGCTTGCTTCAAGCAATATAAACTTTTCTTCAATCTGCACACAAGTTTCTCCTTACCTTTGACCTCAAATCCTTATGGTTGTTCCATATATATTTCCTCTTCCAAATCACCATGGAGAAAGGTTGTTTTAACATCAAGCTATTCTAAATGCAAATCTTCAGCAACCACAATACTTAAACAATACAAATAGAAGTCATTTTAACAACAGAGAAAAGATTTCATCAAAATCAATACCCTTTTCTATGCAAATCCCTTTACAACTAATTTGGCTTTAAATCTTTTCTTAC